>CAOLHI010004483.1:0-112689 GCA_948474755.1 Ctenosaura bakeri | reverse complement strand
ATGAAGAGTCACTCTAGGAAGGCTAAAGGAGCAATCTCTACACACTGGGTTATCTCTTTGAGCCAGCTTGTCAAGGCAGGAGACCAACATTCCAAACTTGTTAAATCTGTTGCCCCCCTCACTTTCCTTCAGTTTCATGACATAGTCTTGACTACTAGACTTTTAACTAACTTTAACCATGTCAGCTGCATGCTAATCAGACCCAATTTTGGATAACCACTCCCACTAAAGCAACAGGGGGAAACGGCAGAAAACAGTAGAAATCCATAGTGAGGAGCTAAGCAGGAATCCTGTACCACTGCACCTTGGGATACAATTATCAGATGGAAAAACACTAGAATGTGATCCCAATTTCCATTTTGGATAAATGATACAGAAGACTACCATGTTTGACAGTACTGAAAACTCTTAACTGGTCTTGGGGAAATCAACAGTGATTCATTACCCTGTCACTCTTCTGCACAGATTGACCATTTCAATCCACACATTAGGTGGAAGATATAATTAATGGATTAAAAGAAAGCATTATTATCCAGTAATGCCTAGAGTTGGGTCAGCCTCACCTGCTCCAACACTGACGAAAAGAGGAAATTAAATACTAGCAAAGAGGTGGAAAATTGTTAGGGTTTCTTCAATAGGGGCTTCAAAACGGCTCTTCCGAGGAAGGTTTGAGAAACTCTCTTTTAGTAAAGCATTTACCATTCCAAAATCCAAACAGGTCTACCCTGCTGTCCAGAAATTATCAGTCAAGACAGCCAAACATACACACAGAACATGTAGATACATGCCCTAGGAATGTGTAATCCATATGATAGACAGTAAACTACCTATCTAAGATAGATTTGCCTCATAATTTGGAAACCACACAATAACAAAATCCTTTAAAACTTGTAAGAACCTGCTGAATGGATGTAACTATGTCATAAAAGTTGCTTTTGCCACCACCACCAAAAGGACCAAGTGGGCTTCCAGCTCATCCTCCAGAGATTTTTGATTATAACTCCCATTTGGAACCACTTGCTGGTGATGGTGGAGCAGGTGGTTCCCTCACCCCTGTAAATGCTGGAAAATGCCAACAGACTTACCAGTTAATAATCAGTCAATGAGAATTGTACCTGTGACAACTGCCCCAAGACAGTCATCATTTAGTCCAGTCCACAAATCAAATAAAGTGTATGTCACACAATAACTTGGGGCTCAGAACACTATAGAACTGGCCCAAGGTTGTCTTGGTGACCATGACTGCTACTGTAGTACATGCAGTATCTTACTGAAAAGTCTATTAACCTAATTTAACTGACAAATGGAACAAGCATAAGAAGTACCTTCTTTTTTATTCTTTTCTTTGTATCAGGATCTCTCTCTTCTTTTTCTACTTCAGTAATAAAATAGTCATCCAAGCTGAGCACCCGGGGTGCAGCTCCTCCACATTCTACTTCCTTATCCTGAGAAGGAAACAGGGGGGAAAAAGTTTAAATTTCACGTGCAGTTGTTTCGTCTTGGGACATATAGGGCCCTAGTTAGAGCCCATTCCAGTTAGTAAGAGAATTTGTTTTCATCCTTTCAGTCAACCCAATTGTTATGCTTTGTAACACTGGAAAAGGACATCCACAATATAAGAGTTTGTGCTCTGAACTGAGAAATAAAGCAAAAAGTACATACAGATGGCTGTGAGCAAGAAGTAACTAAATTCTCCTCTTCAGTAAAAGACTGATGAGATAAAGAAGGCTGTTGGTTAGATACTCACTCTGATAAGCTTTGCGACATGGGTCTTTCCACTGCCTGGCAATCCTCGCATAATAATGACAATCTAAAACAAAGACCACATAAATGAAAAACTGAACACCTACCGAGTTGAATAATGAGAATGAAGTAGACAAAACATTTATTCACCCAAACACAGGCAAGCTATAGCTCAACTCCTTGTAGCCTCTTTGGTAGGAATACAAGAAATGAGACTATCACCAAAGCATTACTAAGATGACAGATGGCATCCTGTTAGTGACCTACACAGGAGTTAAGTCCAATTATGTTGATGTAAGACTTTTTTTTTTTTTTTGGTTGTGGAAGCTGGAGTCCTCTGCTCATCATTTGCAAGAAACAAATTCCCTCCCCCAGCCAACCTTTTTATCTGCCACAGCCTTCCCCACCAACATGGCCAGTGACAGAGTGGCAAAGAAACATCCTATAGCTAGATCCAGAACATTGATGTCATCCCCTAGAGCTTCTGAAGAATCTCCAGGAGGTTGCAGAAAGGATGCCAAATTCAGTGAGGTGGGCAAAGTGTGGCCCACAGGTAGTACAAGGCACCCAGAACTGTTTTTGTGGACTTCAGGGCTCCCTAAAAGTGATTTTTTTCATTTTTTTTTTGCCTCCAAATGTCCCCTATGGAGCATGGGGAGCATTTTCGCCATCTTTTAGCCTTCCTTTTGTAACCACAGAATTATATTTTGCAACCAAAGAATTCAGCCAATGTCCACATAGGCACCTTAGCAGAGGGAGGAAGCGCAAGTGGATGGCACTTCTCCTTGCTTGCCACTCAACTAATAAGGTCCCTATGTGAGCATAACTTCCATGATTACAGTACTTTCACTGAGAGGCAAATGTTGATAGAGGATTAGTCTGAATGCAGACCCTCAGTACCTGGAGAAAAGAAATGCATCCATATTTATGGAGTACCTTTGCTAAATTCTACTATACTTTCACAGATTTGTCAAAGTTTGAAAGGGATGGGAATCTACTTCAGAAAATCAAGCGTTATATACATATTAGTAAAGTGTTAACTTCTTTTCAAATTTTGTTACTCAAGATCAGAAAGCCAGATTCCCAATATTTACCCTCTCTGGTCTACTTTCCCGCCCAGGTGGCTTTAGTATATCGTCCACATTTTTAGATTCTGGTTTTTTCTCTACACGAGGGGCAGGTGGTGGCTGTCGAGGTATTGATGGAGCAGAAATGGGCATTCTGTCTTCAGGGTAATTTCTCCGGTCTCCTGAACACAAAGTTTACACAAGAGAGAAAAATGAAAATTCACTTAAAAAGCAGTATTCTATGTTAAGTTCATAACTCTCCAGATAGATCTTTTTTTTCTTCTAATACACTGCTCTGGCAATTTAACTTTTCTGGCTAGAGAAATTCTATTAATTCATTTCAGAATAATGTTTCAAAACAGAAAAAAAGAATACAGTAGAGGATGACATAGTACAATACAGTGGCCCTTTGATTTTTGTGAGGGTTTGGGGCTCAGAACCCCTGCGAAAATAACAAAAAGCAAAAAACCATGAATAACTCCCCCCTAATGAGTGCTCCCCCTCCCTTCTTCTGCCTTCTTTCTGTAACTGGCCTGGCAGAAAGGCAAGAGAGTGCAAGAGCGTGGAGGGGAGGGAAGGTCTTTCCCCCTGTACTCTCCTGGCTGCTGCTGCCAGTGCAGCCATTCTTCTTCCTACATGCCCATGTACGCAAGAGACAGGAGAGTGGAGAGGACAGAAGGTTTTTTCCTCCGCATTCTCCTGGCTGCCACCACCAGTGCAGCCATCCGTCTTCCTACATACTCGTGCGGGCAAAAGACAGGAGAGTTGAGGAGAAGGAAGGTTTTTTCCCCCCTGCATTCTCCTGGCTGGTGCTGCCAGCATGGCCTTCCTTCTTTCTGCACATCCACGCAGATGAGGAGCAGGAGAGTGGAGAGGAGGGAAGTTTTTTCCCCCCTGCATTCCCCTGCCTGCCGTCCGCATGTCCTGCTTTTTACACACCTACACAAGCAACAGGAACAAGACTGGAGGGAGGGAAGATCTTTCGCTTGGATTCTCCTGCATTTCACCAGTATACAGCCATCATGCTAACCCACCCCTTTTCCCTCTCCTTTCCCTGACCAGGTTTGGACCCTGGGTGCCTGCTCTCTTCACCAATGCCTTGGCCCTATTCTCACAGATATACACACACTTTGATATTTGCATTTTTTCCACTTTTTTAGGGGGAGGGCTGCGTTCCTAACCCATGCAAATATGAAGGGCTGACTGTACTAACATTTTCTATGGTGTAGGAAAGTAATTTAACCTTTGTTACAGAACAAACTGGGTTATATCCTGATTTAGCTTGAAGTCTGGGAAAGACAAGACTTATGAGGCACTTATTTTGTTTGAAATGTGATCTAAACCATGCCTCCATTTTTAGTGTATAATAACTAATTATCTCACCTGACCAAGAAATTAAGATGTTGCTTGAATTCAATACATGCACAAATTGAGTGGGCCTGACTAGGAAAGAATCATAACTTACAAGGCATAAAAATCTCTCTACAACACTGTTTAGCATGGCTGCAAAAGACTACTTTACATAATCCTGTTCCAAGAAAGACTAGATTTTGTGAACTTTACATATTATGCACCTTAAGTACATAAGCATATTTTTGCATAATTTGCACACATTCTTCTAGCTAACTCGAAGGCATCTGAAACCCTGCCTCCAAACCTGGAAAGTCAAGTTACTGGCTTCAAACTGGCTTTGACTTATAGCAACTTATAGCAACCTTATGAATGAGAGAACCATGGCTGGAGCTCCAAGAGCTACAGTCATCAACAGCCCTGCTCAGGTCTCACAAACCTAGGACCATGGCTTCTTTTAATCATTTCATTTGTAACACGCTCTTCCTCTTTTCCTATTGTCTTGTACTTCAGCAGGCACTGTCATCTTTTCTAATGAGGCACGTTGGATCAAGCTGATGTCTGAATCTTCACTCTAACCCCAGTCTATAATTTTTTAAAGGGTCAAGAATTATACCTCCAAACATGGAAGGCCCATGATCATAGGTTGGACGATCAGGTTTCCTCTCATATGGCTGTCTTTCAAATCCTCCCCTCCTTGAGTTTGAATGGTCTTTGTCACGGTAAGACTGATTCCTTGAAGGAGATGGCCTGCCAGGTGGAAATAGTATTTTGTTAACACTTAAAACATGAATTCCTAGGATGTTACATGTATTCTACAAAGATGTACACAAGTCTCTCTGATCATCTAATTCCTGCCCAAACTGATATGCTGCTATGGGATACAATGGATATACTCTAATACGCATACCCCAAACAATACACCCCATAGGAAAAAGTTAACTGGTTTCTTGGAATCTAGAAGCACCTCCTATCCATCCTCCCCTTTTTAAAATATATGATCAAACATGTTTCCAAGGGTAGCAGCACTGAGTTACTCTAGCACTGTAAAACGTTTTACTATATAATCTACACAAACTATGATTTGCCATACATTTTTATAGTAACCCAATAGATTTCTGTTTCATTTACTTGTAGGGTTTGTTATTTGCTTATTTTAAAATATGGGAGGTGAAATCCGACTGCTGCTGGGAGCTACAGGTTGCCTATCCTGTGGTGAATCAAGGCACAGCAAAAGAGAACATCATATGGTGGAGTGTGGGGGCCATCTGTTCTTGATGGCTCCTTCCACACAATCACGTGGTTTCTGTCTGTTTGTCCATGAGAGAGGACCCAAATCCTAAAAACTGTTGCCACACTTGGAAAACTCATCGGTTATATTTGCAGAGGGTTTATTCGTATAACTCTGTATAACTCCTGGTGCTTTTACTGAATATGTTTGGGTTTCTTTAGTCACTTATCTTTAATTTACAAACAAAATTTAGCACAACTGAAAGTTCTCCAAAAAAACAATCTAAAAACAAACAAACAAACAAAAGCAGTCACCCACACTTGCAAAGATGTACTTTGCTCTAAACCAGGAATGAGAATAATCTTACTGGACTGCAACTCCCAGCAATCTTCACTACCTGCAATGCCAGGCAGGGCTCCTGGTAGCTGCAGTCCAACAACATCCAGAGGGTTGCATGATTTCTACCCCATTCTAAAGCCTGCTCCTCAGTTTCAATAAAAGTTGCTTCCTGTATTTTAAGAATATGATACATGCATTTCCATTTGTTGCTGTTACTTGCCATCATGGTTGCCTTCTTGACTGAATCGATCTATTTGTAGTGTGGTCTCTCTCTTTTCCTATTGCCTTCCACTTTACTAAACAATATTGTCTTCTCCAACGGTTCACATCATCTCATGATATGTCCAAAATATGACAGCCTCAGTTTAGTCACATTCACTTCAAGTAAGCGTATAGGCTGATTTGCTAACTGTTTGTCTTTTTAGCAGCCTATGATATCTGAAGAAATCTTCTATATCATATTTCAAATGGGTTGATTTTCTTCCTCTCAGATTTTTCATTGCCCACTTTTTACAATACATAGAAGGCAGAAATACTACAGACTGGATGATTCTGACATTGGTATTTAATGATATGTCTTTACATTTGAGGTTCTTATCTAGTGCCTTCACTTGCTCTTCCAAGTTCTAGTCTTATTTGATTTCTTGACTACATTCTCTATTTTAATGAATGGCTGAGTCAAAGTATAGGGAATCTTTAATTATTTCAAGCTCTTTGTTACAACTTTAAAGTTATGTAAACCATCTGTGGCCACTATATCTATCTTCTTAATATTCAAATGTAACCTTGCTTTTGCACTTTCTTCGTTAACTTTCTCCATTCTTTCCTATTTTCTGTAAGTAATATGGTGCTATCTGCATCTCTTAAATTGTTGACATTCCTTCTCTCAAACTGTCACACCTGCTTATTTTTTTATTTATATGTTGCTTTTTCCCCACAGTGGGACTCAAGGCAGCTCACACCAAATGCAGGCAGGCAGGCAGGCAGGCAGGAATAAGTAACAATATAAATGTAAGAACAATTAAAGACCATCACGTTAAAACTGTATAAAATCATTTAAAAGGCAAACAAAGGCTAAAAATAAAGCATTTCCTCCTCGTGATGAGAGGAGGATAAATCTAATCCTACTATCTGTATGAAATGTTCTATGTATAAATTGAAAAGCTAGGATGATAAAATGTCTTCCCCTTAATACAGGAAACTATTCTGTTCCTCCATATTGCGTTTTGAGAGTGGCCTCTTTTCCAAAGTATAGGCTGTACATAAAGATGATCAGATGTTGTGGTACTCACATTTCTTCCAGAGATAATTTTTCATGATCAAAAGCTTTGATGTAATTTGGAAAGCCCAGGCTGATTTTCTTCTGAAATTCTTTGGTGTGTTTCATCATCTTATGCATGTATGTATGTATGTATGTGTGCATTTATTATTTACAAATAGATATGGATTAGCTGAAGCTAACAGAATCACTCCATATGATGGAAGAGTCATTTTTAAAAAGGAGATCTTGCTCTGGGGAGCAGGGAAACATTTGTGATATGGAAAGATCTAAAAATTTTTTAAAAATATTTAATTCCTGCTGTGTTAAGACAATTTATGTCACTATCAATAATTTAACTGTTGAATAAAACCTTCCAATTTGGAACGTAATTTTAAAAGAAAAAAACAGCACAAATACAATATAATCCATCAACTTGTCACTGTCAACCAAATCACTTCAAAGGAACAAGCCACACTGGGAAGCACTCTTTAAGAACGGTGCTATGATGCATCTTGTGCTATAATATAGACACAATAGCATATTTTAAAGAGGTTGCAAAAAACAAATTACTTGAAGAATCTAATTTACCACCCCTTCAACAAGATTCATTTTGTGGAGTGGCAGTTTAATTTTCTTTGCAGGGCAGGATGTAAGAAAGCCAAGCCTCAACTGAAACTAGAAACAACAGAGTTGACTACCAAGTCAAGCATTTCTGAACTTCTGTGTACTCAACATGATTATTAGAAGTGGGTTTTTATTGTTTATTTATTTAACTCGTTCTTTATATTAAGCCAGCCTATTTTTATATAAGCCTATGTTACTACATTTTATTTTGTATTATTTAAAATGTAAATTGTAGCCAGCATGATGTAGTGGTTTGAGCATTGAACTACGACTCTGGAGACCACGGTTTGAATCTCTTGTTGGACATGGAAGCCCACCAGATGATCTTAGGCAAATCACATTTTCTCAGCCTCAGAGGGAAGCAAAGGCAAATCCCCTCTGAAAAATTCTTGCCAAGAAAACCCTGTGATAGGTTCATCTTAGGGTCAACAAAAGTCAGAAATGGCTTGAAGGCACATACCAACAATAAAAATGTAAGCTTGCCCAAATTAAGAATTTCAAACAAAAATGCTGAATGAGCAATGTGCTCACTGCAACAAGACAACAACTAACAGAGACACACTATTGTATCCAATTACTCCTACACGATGTACCTGTCTTCGCGTTCCCGTGGATAGCGTTCTTTGTCAAATCTTTCCCGTTCATGGTCTCCAGAAATACGGTCCCTATATGGCTCTCGATCTCTCCTGAAATCTCTGTGATCTGAAGTGGTATTATTTTGCCGCTCAAAATAATTTTCTCTTTCCTTCATGTATCGATCCCGCTGGCTTGGATGTTCTGGAGAAGGGAAGTCAAAATTATTTAGAACTGCCCTGTAGCTAACACAAAGTAACAGTGAGAAGCTTCCTCGTATTAAATACTCCCTGCAAGAAAACTAATAATGGATAAGACTATGTTAAACTCCCTCTGTCATGACAGTTTTCTTATGTGTAGGACTTTTTAAAATATAAAAGGACATTTGAAAAATGACCAGTTCTCTTGTACTCTGATGCAGTAGAATTCTGAATTCAATTCCCATATCTATATCTCTAGGACAACCTTAACTAAATATTTTTTTAAAATGCAAGCACAGGGGAAGCATTTAAATCCCCTTAGCGCAGAATATTACCAAATATTAAAGTGATGCCTGCCTTCTTCATAGACACACTAAAGATATACCCACCTTTTGAAAAGGACTGCCTCTCATGAGGAGGTTCTGGACGTAGAGTTATTCGCTCCCCATAAGGAATTTGTCCCCCTTTACTGGTATTAATATCTGTTAAATATAAATTGGCAACAGTGTAAATTAAGATATTCCCATAGACTCCTTCTTTCAACGCACTTATCCTTTCTTTAATAAAGGCAATGCTCTAAAAGAGTTAACAGCTATCTGCTACTTAAAAATAAATTTCATGTTTTGCTTTTCTCACCAATATTTAACTAAATTGAAAAGCAGCCATTAGTTAGCTAAAGCTCTTGAGAAGCATCTACAGGGAGAAAACTCCTCAGCAATATTGCAACTCATTCATGATTATTATTGTTAGTACACATGCAGGAAAACACTGAGATGCAGTGGCAATCTGCCAAAACAGCTCTATATTTCAACAAAAACATCAAAAAATAATGATTAAGTAGCAATAATTATGAAAAGCATTAAGAACAGTCTTGCTCCAAGCTAACCCAGAATTGTGTTTCTATATTACTCTTAATTTTATAAACCTCTATAGTATCCTTTCTCTAAATTAAAATACCCAAAATGCTTTAACCTTTCTTGATAGGAAAGGGATTCCATCTTCATGCTAGAACTACAGAACTGTTTAAACACATAGTATACAAATTGCTACATGAGAACCAATGCATGGTGGATCTCTGTTAATTATCCTCTTACAGCAAAATGGCAACTTCATATTCTGCCACAGTAGTTATCTAGACTGCCAAATGGTATTCTGTTGTTTACCAGTACGGGGTCTAAAGTAAGCTACGTTTTCAACAGCATGGGTGGCCAACACTCCATCTACTAACCTTCAGTCTCAACCACTGACAATATTCGGGGGACAGGGAACAGAATTGCCCTTCAAACTTAAGCATGCATGAAGAACATCCATCTTATTTATAAAGTGATGAAGATGTGCAGAAGCCACCAGAAGCTGTCACTTTAGTTTACAACAAAGTGAGCGGGAGCACATCCCACAGAAGGACTAATCAGCTAGAAACAAGGTGCACATTTCCTGTATGCCTTGTTTTAAAGCTCCCCTCCTGCTACCATGCTGCTTAATTCTGGTGGTAAGGCAGTGTATGTGGGAGCAGTGGGAGTTGGTCTCTTTCTTTCAAACAAGATATGCAGAGAATATATGCCTTTGTTTACCGGCTGATTAGAACTTCAGGGAAATATTCCTCACGTACCATGTTTTAAAGGGAAATGTCACCTAATTTCCCTCAACTGAATTCAGTAGTGCAGCTCTTGGGGAATCTGAAGGTGATTACAAAACAGAGTAGTTCACTCCTACTCCCCAAGAAAAAGTATAAACAAGAACTTTTTCTCGATTAAGTAAAAAAATCTCAATAGATGACTAAGATTTAAGGGAGAAGGGTATCACACTTAATATCAATTTCTCTGAATGTGCATAAACTTCTCATTTAGAATGCACAGAACAAAATCCACTGTGCTCCTCTGGAGACAACAGTTTCTTTCATTCTGAAAGCACTGTTAGTGGATTAAATAGCATTAACAAAATTTAAGATTTCACCTTGACCATGACTGTGTCCATGTCCATAATCAACTGTCTGATGAATAATTGGTGGCTTAGAAAATGGTGCCATTCCTGGACCAATGGATCCTGGGACTGCTGAACCCAATGAGGGATCTGATGTAGGTCCATCATATTCTGATTTTAAACCTTTATCTTCACTGCTATCCCAAAGTCCCTGGAAAGAATCTTCATCCCAACGTTCTTGGTTCCTGCCAGGTGATGACTTTACCACAGGAGCGACAACATGTGTGGGTGCTGCAGTTGAAATGGGAATTGGAGCATTTGGCTGTGTTTGTGGAGCAGGAACCTTTGCAGCTTGTTGAGGAGCTTTTGCGACTGGAATAGACGGCCGCACAGATGGGGCAGAAGGCTTTGCCACTGAAGTAGTTGGCTTGGCTGTTGGTAGCTGGCTTGGGGCAGGCTTTTGAAACAAGACTGGTGGCTTTATAATTACAGCTGGAGTAGGCTGAATAGGCTGCTCTTCTATTGGGACTTCAACCTGCATTTCGGAAGGTGTCTAGAGAAAAGGAAACTTGTAAATAAGTTCTAGCAATGCTAACAGATCAATGGATGTGTAAGCATGTCAGGCTAAGCCATGGCTTAGCACAACTTGTGTTAATAAGGAATATGACAGAACAAGTCTCAGGCTTAAATGATCCTCCTTCTTTCTCCCACTCAAGTAAGGAAGAGTTTAGAAGTTTCTTCATTTTGTTAACTGCTATTTGTTGTGTGGAACAACCAAAAAAGATCAGTATTGACTTAAGTCTGAAAACAATTTTGAACCATGCTTTCTGTAGCTGTTTCATTTTAAACTAACCACAGTAGTTTAGTCAACTATATTTTCAGGCCTGGGGTACAGATCCTTCCATCCAAGGATAAGGATGCAAGTAGCCATTATTTATGTCATGATGAATTCAAATGTTCCAATGCACTGTCAGGATAGGAGAAAACTTCAGTCCCTGGAACAAATCTGGCCCCTCCTATTTCAACCTGCCCCCCTGCATTCCCCAGCTCATGCCCTTCCCCGTTACACTATAATTTAATGATTTCTTAGCTTTTGTTCAGGGCTTTTACCATTCAGAAAGACTGAAATATACATCTAAGGCTTGTCTGCTGGCATCAACTGTCAAAACAGGCAAGAATTTTTGGTCCCACACTTTTGCCTTTATCCTGTCCATCCATGGAATGTATCCTCCCCAAAAACTTCCCTTCTTGATCTAAGAGAAGATTTCCTGCCCTTCCTGCTCTATATGGAATTACTACTTAATATAGTTCAGAAAATGGTCAGTATTAAGTGAACTGATCTTCCTCTCAATCTTGTATTTGTAACGGATGCTGGTAGTTTCCCAGATCTGTTAAAAGATTATGATGGTAACCTACAAAGTCCTTACCTCCTAGAGCCTGGGTATCTTATGGAGGAAATTTCCCACATTCTCTCTTGGCTACTGAGGTCTTAATAAGAAATCACCTGACTGAGGTTCTTTTGAATCAACATGGCACTTTTCCCTATAATGGGGCAGTTGCTTACCAAGAGACAACGATCAAAAGACCTGACACGTAACCTTCTAAAAGACAGATGAAATCAACTAAGTTTGGACAAAAGTCTGGAATAACTGCTGAGTCTACTACATTATGGCATTCTTCAGCACCACTGCATTTTATTTGTGTGGTTGGCATCATTATTATTTGGGCTATTTTAAATCACCTTGGGCTTTCTTTAGAATGAAAAGTAGACTACAAATTATAAAAATAAAGTACACGGAACCATTCCAGAAATCAAGGATGTCTCTTCAGAAAGGAAGAGAAAATGTTACCTGGCACTTCTTGCTTTGGAATTAAATTTTACTGTTGGTAATGTGCAGCTCTGATTGCTATGGATCTAGAACAGGCTTTTCACACCTCTTCCCTCCTCCCGCAGCCCCTACGAAACCCCACTCTGAGGGCTCGGGGATGTACTGGAACAGTATTTAACAGGTTACTGATATGAGGGTTGGCAGTGAGGAACTGGCACTAATCAGGTATCTTCTTCAGCTTAAGTGAAAATACTGATGTTAGAACTGAACTTAAAACAATCTGCTTTAATGAGATAATTAAATTCTTCCCTAGCAAAGCTTCTCCCAGAATGAAATCCTTAAAATCAATGACAAAAATCATAAAGTTTTTAGTTAAGCTGGGCACTTCTGGCTACTTCTTTTAATTTCAATTTTGATAGGTGGGCACTTATACAATATATTTGTGATCATGATTTATGTTAATTTTTAACTCAATCTTGGACCTCTTTTAGGCAGGAAATACATTTTTAAAATCTTTTTAAAAAACATACCAAAAACCATACGCACCATACCGAAGTCACACTTGCCCACTTGCATCCACAGCAGTGCTTAATTTACCTGAAAATTATCTTTCCTAGTAGCTGTACTCTGTGATCTAGGCATTTCCTGTGGTGGCAATTCAGATATTTGGGGTTCAGGTACATATTCTTTCATGTGGTGCATATGTTCTTTCTGTTCTCTGTAGAGTCAAAAAAGGCATTTCTTAAAATGCTTTCAAGAACCAGCAACAAAACCAAAGCATACACATTTTAAATCATGACATGAATGCTATGCTCCGTTCAGGGAGCCTTACCTGGAGTATCTGATAGTAGACTAGATAAAAGCTGACTATTTTGTAAGACTTTTTAGATTGAATTGATACCAGTTCTATTGTTGGTCTGTCTGTTTCTGTTCTTTCCCTACCATTTTGTTCTGCTTGGATTTTTGTTAGCTTATATCATTAGCCACTCTATCATTTGACAAAAGAGCAGGATAATATTTTTAGGAATAAATGCTGTCAACCAAATGTAGTGCTTTACTCAGAACCAGTTAGCACGCTGAAGGAAGCATTTAGCTGTCAAGTGGTGTCTCTTTTTAAGTCAACTCAAACTTATACTTTATGTAGAGGTCATCTTAATGTTGAGGGGGAAAAAATTCTGATTTCCTAGCTAGAAAGCCTTCAGGTCAAATTACTGACACACACCAAAATGACGGCCATGCATTATTTTCTTAGGAGTTGACAAAATCCATCACAATTTACTAAAGGAGTTGACAACTGGTAAACTTCTATTATACAGTAGCCTCTCCACTTTTGTGTGCCTGGCAAAATGCAAGGGAATGGGAGGAGAATGGGGGAAGGCACACATGCCCACGAACTTTAAATTCATAAAGATCAAATCCATAAACACGAATGGAGGACTGTAGTCAATTGGAAGACGTCTTATAAAAAGTCAGGCCATTGCTTAATGTAAGTCAGTACTATCTATACTGATTGGCAGTGACTGTCCAGGACTTCAGTCATAAGTTGTTGCAGGAGGTAAATCTGAGACTTGCGTATGAAGAGCATGTACAATGGGCTTGCTGTATTTGCAAGAGTTTGGTTCCAGGACCCCTTGCCAATACTAAAAAATCCACATTCTCAAGTCCCTATGAAAAAATGGCGTAGGGCAGCAGCAGAGGTGACAAAAAGCTGCAGTGGAGGTGTGCAAGTGACTGCTGCCATGTCCTTGCAGAAGTTCTGGTTGCTCTGTGATAGCTGATACTGGTGGTGCCAATCCTGTTTATTCATTTGCAAACAATTGAGTAGTATTGGCATGGCTGCTGTCAAAAATCTGATGGCATCCAGCAGCTTCTGCAGGAACACAGCACCAGAGTTAGTGCCAATCCTGCTTTGTTTGTTCATGACCAAGCAGAATCAGCATCACCACCACAGCTATGTCCCTGCAGAACTTCCTTGCTGCCCTTTAACTGTTGGCAGAGGAGTGCCGATCCTGCACATTCATTTGCGAATGAATGAGCAGGATCGGCACCAACACTGTCAACAGTCCCAGGGTGGCCAGCAGCAAGGACATGCTAACGGCAGCAGGTCATGTTGGGTTAAATTCATGAATCCTAAACTCAGAAACATGGCAGTCCCACTGTACTCTAACCTGTCTCACAATTACAGAAATCACATCATACTAAGAACCCAATATCGGATGTATCCATAGAAATACATGGAAAGCACACCCAGAGGGTAGCTTTCTACTCTAGTAATTTAAAATGGAGTAAACACAAAAAAGAGACAGTTTTCCCTATGGAGAAAATGTGCTTTTATGTTTGAGTCTTTGATCTAGCGTGCTAATTCAGAAACAGGAGGTCATTATCCCTTTAAAGTAGATAGTTGCTAGCAGTAACAAATGCTTTTCTCTGAACCCTCCCAGATTACTTTTCATAAGTACTTTGATGAGATCAGGAGGCATAGTTGCAAACTACATATGAAAGCTTTTGTGTTGGATGCTAATGATCCCCTAGTCCTGTTTCACAAATCCCTCTGGATTCCATATAAAAATACTCTAGGTGTGCATCAACAGGATTTCTTCTACTTCATCACCCAGATTCATTATCCACTTCATTCCCCAGATTCAGGATAGGAATTACATCCATCAGCTATGTTATCTCAATTTCTGCCATGGGTATCTTCTGCCCACAATTTTTCTTGACACTAAGGGAGAATCTCTGACACTTTAAAATTGTTAAGTTTGTTAATTTGATAAAGTAGCATTTAAGGCATAGCTACCTCCATGACTGATAACTCAAGAATATCAGCCTCACAACTTGGCACTTGCATGTGTAGTGACCAGAATTAAGTACCACTATGCTCATTTCTGCACTAGCCTGCTATAGCGCTATTATTCCACTTTCAACATCCTATGGAATCCTGGGGTTTGCAGTTTAGGGAGAGGCCTCAAAGGCCTAATAGCACTATAACAGGCTAGTGTGGAAATGGCCTATGTGTCACTCTGATATGTGCATGCAAAGGTATGGATGGGAGGAGAAAAAAAAAAGGAGGGGAGGGATAATTTATAAATAAATAAATAAATCAGCACTGAGACCGAGTGTGCTGTGGTGGTTCAAATGCTGGACTAGGACTCTTGGAGACCAGAATCTGAATCCCTTGTCAGACACAGAAACACAATAGGTGATCTGGGGCAAATTATACTCTCTATCTTAGAGGAAGGCAATGGCAAACATCCTCTGAAAAAATCTTGCCAAGAACGCTCTGTGATGGGGTTACCATAAGTCAAGTCCGCTTGAAGGCATATTAAAAACAACAAAATAAACAAGAACATCACCAACTCACCGTAGCATTTTTAATTCCTGGGCCGCCTTCAGGATTATTTCATGCTGCCTTTGACTAAGGACCATTACTCCTCCTAATGATTGGTCAGAGGCTACATTTGGCTCTTCTCCCAACAACTCAGACCGTGGCGGCAGAGGCGGTGGTTCCATATGATCCTCTAAAGGTGGGAATCTGTCCCTTTCATCCTGGTACCACCTATCTGAAAATCTTTCCCTCTCCCAATCACCCCTATCAGGTGGGAAGTCAGACTGTTCTCTCCACGTATCATGTCTCTCTGGATACTCTCGAATTCTAAGCTCTCCCCTGTCTCTAGGATCTCTGTCATAGAAATCTCTTTCTCTTTCATCCAACCATCGATCCTCACGATATCTATCTAAAGGAGGAAGAGGAGGCAAAGGTGGGAGAGGAGGTATGTCCAGATCATGACTCAACGAATCTCTATCAACAGGTCTTATGTAATCTCTGTCCCAGTCTCTTTCTAACTCACGATCATACACATCCAAGGGTCTCCTGATTCGGTCCAGATCTCTGTCCATCTCCCTGTCCCTACCCATAGGCCTTTCCCAGTCATCCCAGAATGGATCTCGTCTCTCTATATCAGCAGACAAGGGAGGTAAAGGAGGCAGAGGGGGCAAAGGTGAAAGTGGAGGCAATGGATGGCGGTGCGGTAATAAGTCATCTCTCTCATATGGATCAAGAGGATCATCATGATACCGCTGGTCAGGTTCATGCCAATACCTGTCTCTATCCCAGTCATCCAATCGCCTACGCTCTAGGGGAGGCATATCCCTGTATTCAAATGGATGCCCCTCTTCCATGCCAACTTCTCCATAAGCCCATGGAGGCCTAGTTGGTTCTTCCCGAAACTGAGATAAATTTTCAATTCCACCTCCATCATGTCTGTATAGATCCCTTTCCCGGCTACTTGGCTTCCTGCCTAGGTCTCTCTCTCGACTACTAGGTCTCCTGACTAAGTCTCTCTCCCGGCTACTAGCGCGACGAACAGGGCCCCGGTCTCTACTCCCACCCTGCCGATCCAGTCCCCTCTCTTGGCTGCTGGGGGGTCTGATTGTGCCTCTTTCTCTGCTACTTGCACGGCCCCTCTCTCTGTTGCTCATTCGAGGTGGTAATGCTCTCTCCTGGCTGCTTGATCTCCTACCCATCGCCCTTTCCTGGTTTCCAGACTGTCCTCCTATCCCAGATTCCCAACTGCCCTCTGACAGTTTATCATGGTTTCCTAGTCCACTGCTTACATCTCTAGTCTGACCTCTACCTCTATCTGGCATTCCCCTGCCTCTGACATCTTCAAATCGGCCCCGTCCCCTACCTCTAGTATCTTCCATTCTACCCTGGCCCCTGCCTCTGCCAACTGGTCCTTTTGCCTGATTATCTCCTGATTTAATTTGCCCCCTCTCCTTGTTCTCCACTTTAGACTGTTCTTTGTTCTGGTTATTTTCCAAAGCCAGTTTATTTTCCATAGAGTTCAAATCTTTATTTCCTGTCATTGGTGATGGTAGTAGCGTTTTCTTCCCTCCTGGTTTCGGAGGAAGCGAAGAAACTGGTGGCTGATGTGGAGCAGCTGAAGAATGGCTAGATGTTCTTGATGCTTCTGACTGCAATGACAACTCGGCTGAATTCTGCTTCTTTGCTTCTGACATTACTTCACCCTCTTTTCTGGATAGATTTTGTTGTTCTGTAGACAAACCCTTATTGGGCTCACCTGGACCAGAGACTTTTGTATCTGGTGTAAATTTAGATTTATTTGCCACTGACTGACCACTTGCCATTTCAGTAAGAGATTCTTTATTTTCTCCTTGGTGATTCTGGTGTCCCAGAACAGGTCTAGGTCCTCTCCACCGTGGTCCGCTTGCTTGAGAATTCGGCATTTGCGGTGTACCTGAGGAAGTATAAAATGCTGCTGCTGGACCCCGAGGGATAGTCCCCTGTTTGCCCGAAGATCCATCCATATGCTGATTCTGAAGTCTTGGCCGTGAACCTTCTAAACGTTGGCCTTGAAAATGAGGTCCCCTCTGTCTTGGAGATTCAAATCTCTCAAACCCTCTTCCTCGTGGTCCATCAAACCTATGTGTTTAGACAAATAAATTTTCCATAAGGGATATAATCAGGCTTTCCTACCGAACAACAATATCTGTTCCTTTTGTCAGCCATCAAATTCAATCATCATAAAGTAATACTAATCCCCAAAATTAACCAGAAAAATAGATGTGATGATTCCACACAGAATGCAACCAGAACGAGGATGGATTCTACATATACTTCCCTTTTTCAAAGAGGTACAAATGGAATTTTAGAAAAGTAAGTAATACCAGATATTAGCCTTCAAGGCACCAGCCTAGTCAAACACAACTCCCTGAAAACAGCATAACAGGCAGCATGTCTTGGACATGCCCACATATCATCACTTCCCCTTTCTGGCTCCAATGAAATGGCTCCAGTGCAAAGGAATGTAATGTTTTACCAGTGCAAACATCACATTTTCCTGTCCACGAGATCCCTGGCACAGATGAACGTAGCTATGTCACTGTGTCAGATGTACTCAGGGACACAGAAGTGGGGAAAGGATAAAGGGAACAGGGGACAACTATCCGTGAGTCCAAGATGCCCATTTAAAACATGATATCTGACCAGTCTCTGGGTTCTAGAAAGCCTAGAAGCTGGAATTTCAGAAAATATTACAGATATTCAGTACATTTATTATACTACATACTAAAAGCAACAAATTAGACTGTATCACCTTAAATACAGACAAATACATTACGTTCAAGTAATTCTTTGCATTTCATTTTTTTGAACTACAAAAACAAACAAGAGATATCTAAAAATAGCTCATATAAGAAGAAATCAAGATAGTGCATGTGAATGAGCACTTTCTGTCTTCATGTTAACTGATGTGAAAGAAGCAGGGAAGTGTTATGGTAAATTATTCATTTTAAACAAGAAACTAGAGCTTTGCTCTGTTAAGTAAATCAAGTTTCTCCCTTCTGTCAAATGTCTTGGAAAACTATGGAGTTTTTGAAGAGATCCTGCATGGGGAGAAAGTCACAGAATCATAGAATAATAGAGCTGGAAGAGACCACAGGGGCCATCCAGTCCAACTCCCTGCTATGCAGGAACACATATCAAAGCACTCCCAACAGATGCCCATCCAGCCTCTGTTTAAAAACCTCCAAAAGAAGGAGACTCCACCACACACCGGGACAGCATATTCCACTGTCAGACAGCTCTGGCCGTCAGAAGTTCTTCCTGAGGTTCAAGTGGAATCTCTTTTCCTGTAGCTTGAATCTACTGCTTCTTGTCCTAGTCTCTGAAGCAGCAGAAAACAACCCTATTCTCTCTTCAATATGACATCCTTTCAAATATTTATACATGGCGATCATGTCCCCTCTTAACCTTCTCTTCTGCAGACTGAACATACCCAGCTCCCTAAGCCACTCCCCATAGGGCATGGCTTCCAGATCTTTCACCAATTTGGTCGCCCTCCTATGGACACATTTCGGATACTTGTGACCAACATTTCTCTTCTAGCATTTACCAAGGCGATCATAGGGTAAAAAACAGGTGGCTCTATCTGTTTCTGAATTGTTCTGACAAACTCTTAAGGTATTCAGATTTGAAGCATGACAAACCACAGGATGAAACTGGACAGATGGACAGTGACCATGGGATGACTGAGGGACATCACATTACCCATTACTGCTCCGCAAAACATTAAGAAAGAAAACATACCTTGGGCCCCTTGGACCTTCATAGTATGATCCTCTTGGAGAATCAGAAAACCCAGCTGTTCTCGCTTGTCTGTTCTGATAGGTGGTGGTGGTGGTGGTGGTGGTGGTAGTAGTAGTAGTGGTGGTAGATGCAGATGATGATACTACAGAATGAGGTTTCCCTTCAACAGAAGTTGATTCAGATGAACCAAATGGCATTGCCTGTTTACCCAGAGGCACATAAGAACTCCCTTGGTCTGAAGAACTAGCAGATGATGTTACATTCGAGCGATAAGACAAAGAAGCAGATGTATCTGCATTTTTAAAAGGAAAAGAAGTAGAGGAAGGGGTAGGAAGAAGAGCTGGTCTGGCTGTTTCAGTGGCCTGGGAGCTGGCATGTGAATCAGAAAGTTTAAATGAAAATCCAACAGAAATAGGGGTAGGAAGCAAAGCTGGTCTGGTTATCTCAGTGGTTTGGGAAGTGACAGATGGATCATTATTTTTATAAGAAAAAGAAGTATAGGCAGGGGTAGGAAGCAGAGCTGGTCTGGTTGAATCCATGGTCTGGGAGCTGGCAGAAGTCTCAGTTGCTTTGAATGTAAAAGAACTACAGGTAGGGGTAGGAAGCAGACCTGGCCTGGCCACCTCTGTTGTCTGGGATGTAGGAAGGGGCTCATTGGCATTAGACATAAAATTTGAACCAGGAGCAGGAAAGACAGCTGGCCTAGTTACCTCCATGTTATGGGAACTGGCAGGTAACTCAACTGGTTTATATGCATAAGAAGAGCTAGGAGTAGGAAGCAGAGCTGGCCTCATCATCTCTGCAGGCTGGGAAGTGGGAACTGACTCAGTATCTTTAAATTTAAAAGAACCAGGTGTAGGAAATACATTTGGCCTTGTTTCAGTGGCCTGGGCACACTGAGGGCCAGAATCTTTTGGAACTGGCATATCAGATGTCTGTGAGTCAGAACAGAATCCAGTAGATGACAGAGGGAGTGTAGTTGAAGACAAAGTAGATGACACCATGGGCATACCACCCTGCATTGTTTGAGAATATGGAGGAAATGGAAGTGGCAGAGTTCCACTCCCAGCATATTGATTATTCATGTTACGAAGAGACTTCACTTTTTCTTGAAGGTGAGCATGAGTAGCTTTCATCTGTCCTTGCCACATCATCCACTGTTTCTCACACTCATGAAGCTGGTCTTTGTGAGGGTAAGTCTGAAGCTGATCCTGCCACTGCTGAAATTCACGTTCCCACTCTTTGTAAAGTGGCTGGAATTGTTTATTCTGAGCCTCATAGTGCTGTAGTTGCATTTCCACTGACATAGTCTACCAGAAACAGAAAGTAATAATAAACATACTTCAAATTAACTCCTTCTAAAGCCACCTATATTCACCATGCTCTAAATCCAACTAACAGTTCCTCTCAATTAGAGCACATCCATTCAATCAGTGGGATTTACACACTTGCTGACTTCATTCAGCCAGTGATTCAGAGCATCTACTCTAGTTAGCAACTAATTACAAATTCATTTAGTCTTATGTTTTACAAGAGCATCCTTTTCTATTATCTTATTGTGCAAACTCAGATTTATAAATGAAACAGTTCACACTGTCCACAGCTTCTGTAAAATTGTTACCGTGCACTGAATGTGCAGCCATGAATGTGGTTTGAAATGTGATATTCCTTTTTTAAATTATATTCACATCATATGTCTATCCCCAATCATTTTAAATGAAGCAGTGCTCTGATACTAAACATATATTATGATCAAGTCCACTGAAAATAATGAGAATTCTTTCTGCACAACCTATTTCACATGAGAATGTCAGTAAACAAAATTTCTAGATTTTTTGTCACAGAGAGACTGCTCTCACATCAACTAGAATGCAACCTCAAAGAACAAGAAAAAGAAACTAATAGTTACCAAGCAGACACAGGTCTACACCTGGAGTGAGCAACTTTGGGGGCCCTTTTTCGCTACCTTGGACACTTACCATGCATCACACCAGTAAATCCCAGTGAAATCACAAGTAAACAGATCACATTTTAAAAAAAACAACTCGTGGTTTGTTTTGCTAAAATAAGGAGCAGAGAGGAACCATATTTTAGAAGAGAATCATACCCTGGAGGCTTATGGAGCTACCATTCTCCCATTTTTTGCACAAAACAAAGAGGGAATGGGAGCTCTAGGGCTTCAATACTGATTTGGAAGGCTGCATGATACCTACTTCCATATATACAGATAAATGAGACCTCCAAAAAGAACTACTAAAGTCAACGCTCAGCATTAAAGTGACAATTTTATTTAAAAAGATGAAAGTCTGAATCATATCCTATATGTTAATGACTCACTGGCAAGTGTGGTGGCTGCTGTATGATCTGCTGGTAGCGCTGCAGAATCTGTTGCAGCTGTGCATGCTTTTGCATTATTCTCTGATACTGGAAACCCACTCGCTGCTGTGGATGCTGCTGCCATTGTGTCGCTGCTGCTTGCAACTGCTGTAATCTCAAACTTTCCTCGGGATCCTCTGGTGGTTCAATGTTTAGCTGAGGGCACAAGTAAATATGAAACAAAAGAAAGTTTGTTCAGCAATGTAAGACATATCAGTTATAAAACTCTGATTGCTGAAAATACTGCTGTGTATCTCACACATGATTTTTACATACACATCGGGTAGTTCAGAAATAGTATAATGAAACACCATGCTTCACATGTGAAATGTTTCAAAGTACAAAGTAGAACAAAAAACAATTTCTTTAGTTTTTCAAATACAGAATTTCCTTTAGTGAGAACCTCCAACAAAGCAATAGCTACTTTCCAAGAGTACTACTCTTTTTGTGTTTCTTGTATGGTCTCCTTTTGCTGACGGAATTGCTTCTACCAGTGGAACCAAGAGGAGGCAATTTTCCTCCCCTGTAGCCCTTCCCCTCATATGCTCTAAAAATCTGTTCTGGTCAGTCAGGAGCAGAATTCTGGTTAGTGCAGAGGGCTACAGGATGGGGGCCATAGAGCAGACTGACTATAAACAAGAAGTAGAGACTTGACTTCAGAAATATATTAGTGGGAGAAATTCTTACACTCCTCCATGAACTGTTATGCAAGAGTTCATAGAAAGCTGTGAAATGTTTTAGAGGACCTTTTTTAAGCAAAAACAGAAAAGAGAACTCTGAACTTCAGTTCTCTTTTCACTTAAGGATGTTATGATATGACAGAAAAAATCCTTATGTGCATAAAAGAGGTCTTCCCACTGAAGACCCAGGAAAAATAGGAGTGGCTTGGGTCCCCAACAAGAGAAAGGCATGATATAAATTAACAAATAAATAGAACAGACAAAATATAAATGGGAAATCCAAATGTGAACCAAATAGAATTTCCTGTGTATTCACATTTGAATATACAATTCAGGCCTAAACCATGAAATCTATGCCATTATTTAGATGCAAACTTCTATAAGATCTAGAGGCAGAACATAACTTTAATCCACAACTCAGGATGCTCTCCAATGGTGTTTGTTTGCTTACAGTAGCTTCCAAATTGTTAAATTGGTAGTTCCCAGCCTTCAAGGTTACAGTCCAAACAAGACACAATACACACAGAAAAGGGAATGGGAGTGGGAGAGAGGACCAAGACCAGCAGATACTATCTCTTCTTCTCTCTCTCCAAGGTCAGGGTAGTGGCAGTCAGGATCGGGGCAGGGCCCTTAACCTGCTTCTGGGTCTAGGCATGATGGAGCTGTGCCTCTCTCTACCTCTACTGCCAGGCAGTGGCAACTAGGATAGAAGGAGGGTTTTTCATCTGTTTCTAGGTCTAGGCATGGTGGAATTGTGCCTGCCTCTTCTTCTACATGTTTCCATGTGTATCTCAATAAGAGCCTTCCCTGCTAATTTTTGACACTGGACCACTAATTGTTAGTTTGGTACTCTAAAACTTCATTCCCAGATCTAGTTCTGAATTAATAATTTCCTTAATAAAGCGTAGTTCAGTAAATGAGAACAAGCACTGCAGAATCTACTCTCTTTTCCTTTTTCACAATAGGTTCTGATGCTTCTTTTGGCCTAAATCCAATTTTTAATTCCAGCTACAGCAGGCCAATGAATCAATAAAAAGTAGACACACACTGACCTACCAAGTACCCACACTGATCTACCAAGTACCATTGTGTTCACAGATCTACTCTAATTTTGACAGAAACTGTATGTGGCCCTTGTGGTTAATTTAAACTACAGTTTCTCTATGCAGGTATAATGGGAAATGATAGTTTATACTAGCTATGGTAGAAATACTAAGTGAAAATTGATGAAGGTGCCCAAACATGACAGTCAGTTTTAGCTTGCTAAACAATGGATAACTAATCCAGTATTGTTATATTTGAACCAGTCCCTAATTAAACCCAATAGAGATCACAGAGCCAGCTCAGAGAACTCTATGGACATACTAAATTTTGAATACCAATAAAACTGAGATACTACATTATAAATCAACATGACCAAACTACAGTGTAATAGAATAAAATAAATCAATTGTGGAAGAAAGCTGCTTTGAAGAAAATTATGTAACATGCCACAATGTAACTGTATACAATAAATATGTATCTACATTACTATTTACTATTACTATTTAGGCTAACTACATATCCACCCAATATAGTAAATTAGATGAAGGCACACATAGGTCTAACTGAGCCAGCATGGTACAGTGATTTGAGTGTTAAACTAGGACACTGGGAAACCAGGGTTTGAATTCCTACTCAGCCATGGAAACCTACTGGATGATCTTGGGCAAGTCACACTCAGCCTCAGAGCAAGGCAATGGCAATCTCCCTTATGAACAAATTCTGCCAACAAAATTCTATGAGAGATTTGCCTCTGGGTTGCCATACGACAGAAATGACTTGAAGGCACACATCATCATCATCACCATACACAGGTCTAACCTTCATGTAATGATAAACAAAGATGCCAGTAAATTATGGCTTACCATGTATTTGTTATGCACTGAGAAACATGGGCTATTCATTACTACCTTGCTCAGTATAATGACTTGAGTGGATAAACAAACTACAAACAGTTTATCTGACATTACATCCAAACCTAGACTTCAGATTTATACCTTCCAAGTTAGCCAAGACTCCTAAGGTAAGAACAAATCCATCACTGTAGGAACACATGATTTAGTGGCTGGCTAATTCAGTGAGGAGCTCAAAAATTTCTCCTCCTAACCTTGAAAACAGTAAATCATAATAAATTAGCAGAGATGAAACCCTAACACTGCAGGTAACCTAACAAATCCTGCTGACAGTTTTATGGAAATTTCCTATAAAGAGTAAATATCTTGTGCTAAGAGAAGAAATACAACTGGCAAGTCAGAAAGCTAGTGCCACTGTGCAGAGCAATGAAATCACATTATATTTTACTTGTAATCAAGGTATCACTGTCTAAAAAGTAGAAATGCTAGAAATAGAAACTTATCCACAGAATCTCTATGGGTTCATGCAATACCAGGCTAAAGGAGTAAGTATTATTCTGGGAATGCATTATTACACTGTAACTCTAATGATGCAAAAAGATACAAGATAGGTAACTGAAAAAGATAATGTGTAATCTGAGCAATGCCTAAACTGACAGGGTAAACTTAAATGTAGATCAGACAGAGAGAAATTATCTAAACGCAACTAGTTAGTTCCCTGGCATGAATAACAGAGGCTTTCATCCAGTGGAAGTTTCTGCTAATGGAATGGGGGTGAGAGGAAGGGAGAGGTCATTTTAATTGATTCTACTCTACTCCTCTGCACCATCTCTCAAATCTTCACAGGCACTTACGGGATCTAAGATTCAACTCACTCAATTACTTTAATCTATTTGTTATCTATGAAATCAGTAAGGAGACAACTGACTTATCTGGTGTCAAGTAATACTTAGGACCTAGTTCTAGAGGTTAGACGCTGTAAAACTACTTGGAAACAGTGAGCACAAATTCAACATGTACTAGATTAGAAAACTGCTAACAAATGGAACACACTCTTATTAAGTTTTAAGAAATTAAAAAGGACAGAAAATCTAGCAAAATCAAGTACAAATTAACAAAAAAGAACAGTAAAGAAAGAATTTAAGAAACAAACTGGTGAAATTATTAAAACCAAATAGTAAATACAAAATGTATTTAATGTAAATGAGAGCTGCCTTGGGTCTCATATAGGGAGACAGGCAGGATATAAATTAAATAAATAAATCAGAATATTTCTGTCCAGGGTAAATTCCATTCTCTATCACACCCGCCCCCTACCCCCACTTTAAATACTATGCCTGTATAAATACAGTATTCTGTGACCATACAGCATGCTCAGTCTTCTCTGGGCTGTTGGTAGGATGATTGCTCTTAAGGTAACTTTTCTTAAAGTTTTTTTCTACTTTTGCAATCACTGTACAAATACATTTGTAGGTTGCCTCTTGTTTCTTTGCCTTCTTTGCAGTTCTTGAGAAGACATACATACTGAAATTATTGCTTTGAAGAATGATGTCATAAAAATAATGTCATCTTAGAATAAACTGG
This sequence comes from Ctenosaura bakeri, assembly GCA_948474755.1. Lineage (NCBI taxonomy): Eukaryota > Metazoa > Chordata > Lepidosauria > Squamata > Iguanidae > Ctenosaura > Ctenosaura bakeri. Next base: position 86,909 of record CAOLHI010004483.1, on the reverse strand, counting down.
GAAAAAATAATACCAGTGGTTAAAAGCACTCAACAAATTATAAAAGATGATGAAAAACTAGTGTCCATTTGACTAAATAATACACGACAGTATTGAAGTTAACCTGACTAAAGAATGAGGTAGGCATTATAGAACCAAAGGGCACAGAGCAAATTCATGAAGTTACAGACCCTAACCCTAACCCTAGCCCGACTTCAGTCCCATATAAACTGGAGGAATCTGCGATGAAGACTATTACTATCGAACATAAAAATAATAATTGATCCTGAGAAATAATAAGTACTGCTTTGGCAAAAAGAAAGCTTGTTTTAAACTCTCATATGTGTATTGGCACACATAAGGTAAATATTACCTTGAGTTACAAAAGCGTCTAGCAAAGTCATCTGCTAGAGATTCCACAGAAAGCAGTGGTATGGTATAAGAGGATAAGAAGATAGCTCCAAACACAGATTGAAGGAGAAAGAGGAAGACAAATAACAACAGAGGCTAGAATCCAATAAGCATTGCTCCCAGCAAACTACACCCTAAAAACTCACTCCAAAGGGCTGGGAAACCCTTTCAAACAGATTTTTTGGGTATCACAGAGGGTTACAGTAGGAGGGCTAGATTCTGTACCAATTCTGTTGGCATTAGACACCACAGTACTGTACACTGATGGATCCTGGCCACTTATACACAGCCAGACGGTTTATCTAGTTTACCATCTCTCTGACTCCGATATAGCAGGGACTAGACTTGAGAACCTTTGCATGCAAAGTTGGTTCAGCACTCAGTCACAGTTTGAGAATGGAGGCATATCTCACTAAGATCTTTACGGGAATTTGTGAAACAGTATTATTAATAAGTGATCTGGAATCTGGGTCGTACAGTGAGGCTGTCATCCATGTTTGCTGATGCTGCAAAATTATTAAGCATGGTAAAATCCCAGGGCAATATGAAAAGCTTCATAATTCTTCCACTCTGATGGACAGAGTTTAGAAAGAGTGTCTGTATGACTGCAGTGTAAACATAAATGTAGTTTACCATTGCCGTCTTCTGTGTATTACCAACTCTTTTACAGTTAGCTAAAGTACCACTGTATTAAGGCTAATACTATTGTGAGTGGAGTAAAACGTGGAGTAAAACCAAACACAGATCTGCAGGATTCACATAGCCACAGGAAGTCCTAGTCCCCTCCCATGTATTCTAGCCCCCTCCCCTGTCTGCCATGTCACATGATGATTACCTCACTATACTGTAGGTGGAAGAAACCAGCCGCCATTACATATTGGCAGGAGGTCACATACCACACATAGGCACAAGGGGGTCCCAGCCCCTTCCTCAACTGTGGCACTTCCTCATTGGTTGAAAATGCTGTGGTGGGAGGGTATGATCTTTACCTTTATAAAAGGCCTCGTGAGGCCTCCAAGTTTTGTTGCGATCTCTTGGTCGCCACCCAGCTGCAGCTGTTTGTATTTTTGTATTGAATAAACCTGGCCTCTGGCCTAGCCTTTTGGACCAAGAAACATCTTGTTCATTTGCCTGTTTCTCAGAAAAAGCTGACCCTCCCTAGGGTGCAGGAGGTGACACTATGGATATGAGATAACATGATTCAGGGGAAAATATAATAATGCTCAGTGAAGTGGAAGGCAGTAGGAAAAGAGGAAGACTCCACTGTAGTTGGACTGATTCAATCAAGGAAGCCATGGCTCTGGGTTTGTAAGACATGAGCAAGATAGCAGATGACTAAGACTTCTGGAGGTTTCTCCTTCATAAGGCTGCCTGAGTCAAAATCCAACTGATGGCAAATAACAACAATAAAGAGAGAAATTTCTCTCACATACTTTAGATCTTGCAGCCACTCAGTTCTGGACATACTGCACAATACATTAACACAAAATTCACTACCATAAGAAATGGAATTAATTATTAATTACCTTTTTAAAAGAATTGGACAAATTAATCAACAACAGACTAAACAATTAAACATAAACACTTGAACAGTCTTTGACAACCTTTTTACCCTTGAGGAATTATTGAAACAACTTTCAGATCTTAGGGAACTCTTATATAAAAATTATTACAACTACAGATCTTTTGCATACACATATGCACACGCATGCACACACACTTTTTCCCCAATTATGATCTCTCACAGAACTCCTATCCACCTCTAACAAAAACCTAGGACTCCAGGGAACTCTGGCTGAGAAAACTTGCACTAGAATGTAAAGGGAAGTATCTCTCAGTATGAAATGTGTGTGTGTGTGTGCACGTGCGCATGTGTGAATTTGATAGTTTATCTAATAGTACTATTTTGGACGCCTGATAAATCTGGATGGTCACTATTGGAAACAAAATGTTAGACTTATCCTATTGAACTATCATGTTCTGGTCCACTAAATCAACTCAAAAGCACACAAAAACTATACTAATACAGTGCTATCTTTGGCCTGTGACAGCCTCAAGCAGTGAAACTACTACCCAAGGCAAGCTTTGCAGAACAATACCAAAAGGGAAAGTTTCTATTTTACAGATGCACATACCTCAATGCACACAGCATCTCCACAACTGGCATAACTTCATACACTTAGGCAGCTGCAAATCCTGAGCCTCAAGCCCAAAAGTTATGTCTATCTACTGAGAAGAAGAGTTGTGGCTTACTCTTAATTCATTTAAATGTATCTCCTCCCCTAGACCATGGAGTCAAGGAAGATAACATATACACAGAATACATCAAAATACCTGCATGAGAAGGTCAAAAACCCAAAATTAATACATCAAACAGGAACTGTAAATCTCAACTGACTGGCAAAGAGATTGGTATTAACCTCTCTTGTATTCTAAAGTAGCAATACTAGAAGCAAAGAGGTTTTTCAGCCAGCTCCATTTATATCATATAATTGAAAATAAGGAAAATAGGAAACAAATCCCTATGGATAAACACAACACACTGACAGCTCTGTGCACAGCATACCTTTGCCTCAACAGATGACAAAGGAGGATCATCATCTTTGGGATGTGGTAATATAGGTTCACAATGTAAAGCAGATTCAGAAAGTTCATCAGAAATGGGAATTTCCCTTTCTTCTTGCCTCTGCTCAGGGGCATCATTTACAGCTCCCAAAACTGATGGCAGCTGCTGTCCCAGTGTATGTACTTTTGCCCTCTGCTGCAGAGTAAGCAGATGCTGCTGATACCAATAGTGCTGTTGTTCCTATAACAGAAAAGATGAGAAGGATAGTAATACCTAGTTTTAAATGAAAAGATTATATTCTAGAATTTGATGTGAACAGGCAACATTAGCCACTGAAAAATAGAGAGAACAAGCCCAGTTTTTAAAGGGCATTTGTATTTACCTTCTAAAAAAAGAACCCCATCCTCAAACAAAGCCAGCTGTGACAAATATTTCTATTGTAGTACACATCAGAACAGCCAGTGAAAATACAAATCACAAGTCTAATAAAGACTTAATCTTAGAGCTGAATTTTAAGTGGTGATTTTTTTTACTACTGTATCTTTATTTCCTTACTCTTCATGCTTCTTTTATTTTATTTTACTTCATTTCAACTGACTACATTTTTAAAATATCATGATAAGATGCCTAGTGAACAATATTGGTGGAAAGGCAACATAAACAATTTTTTAAAAGTATTTTAGTGCTGTGACTTAAAGTGACTGTGACTTTTCCAGATGCTATTTATATACTGCTTTGAATGTCACTGTGGCAAAAAAGAAAATGAGGTATATACATCTGAAAAAAGTTCTGACTACTCTAATATATTCTGTATGGATCTTTGGTAACTTCAGCTGATCCAGAATGCTGTGGCCCAGACTACTGATTAAAGCTGGTTATATGGAGTACATAACAATGACATCACTGAATACCTGTCCACTTCTAAGCACAACTTGGAATTGCTAGTTGTAACCCAAGAAGTCCTTGCGACTAGGATATTCAAAAGACTATATTTTTCCCCCATATTTATTTATTTATTCACTCCCACTTGTATCCCATATGGGACCCAAAGTAGTGTATACAGCATATACATGGGTATACATGGATTTTAAAATCCTTTGGAAAGACTTCTTTTCTGTCCATGTCAGCTACCACACAGTACTGTTACTTTCTTACTGATGCTTTATTTATTGTGTTTAATACTCTTATTAGATATAACAGGATATGATTTTAATTGACAAGTTTTAATGTTTTTATTTTACTGGTAGCTACTTTGAGTGCTGTATTTAGTTGAAAGGCAGGACATAAAAGTAATAATAAAATAAATAGCTTCATTCACTTATGCATTTCCCCCAAGCTAAGGAAACTAAGAGGCTTCCTTTAAGAGTTCCATGAAGTTGGCTTTAGGTAGGAGGGGAGACTATCAGACACAAGTTTCATACAGTGTTCCTCTCCCACTATGTAGAACTAGCTTTAAAGCAGGTCTTTTATCACTAACAAACCAGTGAAAACAGGCCAGTATATAGGGTTGGATTGTTACTTCCATGCACTGGCCAATCTACTTGTAAATAACTAATCTAAAGGGTAAACAAGGACAGAAATTGACATATTGACTACCAAGCACTAACTGAACATTAAGAAATTGTTGTAAATGCCTTGAATGTCTGTGGATAAGTTATCTATTTTTACTGGCTGCTGATTGTATTATATCTTTGATTAATCTTCACACTTCTTAAATAGTTTTTTCTTATTGTTTACCACTTTGGTTTCTTTTTGAAAACAGTGAGACACAAGTTCCTTAAAATAAATAAAAATCTCAACGTAATCAGAAGAACAGTTCACATGTCCAGTACTATTTTCAGTGTAAAACCTAATATCAATAGCAATAATTTTGCAGCCCACAGGTCCAGAGGATACAGCATATTGTTTTCTGTTGTGTGCCTGTGGCATTACTTTGGTAGCAACAGAACATTGTTCTCAGAAAATATGACTATTAAATCATATTTGTGCCCAGATCTATGTAGAATGAACTTCTAGTGAGTTTAATGGAATTTTGTTCCAGATAAGTCTATATAAGCAAGCTACAGTTCTTGACTTGCAACTGAACCTCCAGGAAGACTAACAGAGATTAACAACTGATAGCTGCAACATGTATTCAAGAATTAAACCAGTAATGTCAAATGCATTATCCAGAATTCCCATATGAGAGCAAAGAAAGCTTACATCCATTGGTGAAAAACACACGACAGAATATAAAGACATGTATGAAAAAAAGCAGAAGAACTAGAAGACTCTCCAAGGAATTATGAACAAAGAAAGTGATGGCTGACAACAGAGGGTCTATAAAATATATGATTACTTGGATCTAACTACCAGCTACTCCAACCATAACTATACATTATACAGTCAGCCCTCCACATTCATTAGGGTTAGAAGTGCAGGAGCTCAGCAAAAGTAGAAAAATTGCACATATCAAAATGTCTCGTTGTGTCTGTGGGAAGGGGACCAAGGCATGGCAAGGAAAGCAGGCAACCAAGGTACAAAATAGAGCAGAAAGAGGGTGGGATGGCATGATGGCCCTGTACTTCCTCCTTCTTGCACATCTCCTTCCTTGGTTGTTGCGGGGGGGGGGATAGGCTGTGAGTTGTCCTTGGCAGTGGTTGGTGGAGGAAGAGAAGACCAGAGGCAGATTTTCTGCATGGCCCGATTAGAGCAGCTGAGCAGGATGATCCCCCTAGAAAAGAAGTGCATGCGGTGGGGAGGGCACGGGGTGGAGAAACTCATAAATAATCAAATTCATGAAAGTCAAACCTGTAAATGTAGAGGGATGACTGTGCTAGCATATGGATTTCCTGTATACATGCTTTCTGGTACCATAAACAAAGGGTAGGAATATTTGCAGGGGAGGGTGAACAGGATAAAGAAGGAGTTTAAGAGTTACTGCACCTGCAAATTATCCTGTCTATGCTCCTAAACTGACAATTTTCCCTTGCAAGCAAGGCTTCCTTCAGCCTCTAAGCCTGACTGGAAGACAAGCCATTTAATTGCCTGTGTGGGATTTTTAAAAAGAAGAAATCTCTCATTCACTCATGAATTATCCCCTAATCACCCACAATTCAGCAGTACAAATGGAACACAGTACCTGGAACCTATGAATTGTATCCAGCTTGTTGGCATAATGAGAGGAAATACTGATACAAGTGATTTCCCCTTTCTGTCCCCCTAATGCAGTCCCCTGCATCCCTTATATCTTGTCACACCATGATTCATCACACATTATTGTTAAGGCTCCCTTAAAAGAAACTTTGGAGAGAGCTAAGGTAATAAGGCCCTCTTTTACATGAAGTTTCCTTCCACTGGCTCCAACATTGCATGGAACACCATTTCCTGTAAAATATGACACACCAAGAGGTCAGAGAACAAATATATGCACACAAAACTACACTCACATTTGTGCTTGTATATCCACAAGACAAGATATTTAAGTAAAATCTCCAGTTTTAAATATTTTAATATTTTAGTATAAACTACAGCTTCACCAGCTGGAGCTAGCGGAACAAACAATTTGAAGTAGGAGAATGAAGAAAACTTTTCTCAAAATATTCCTGTAAAGTTGATTATAGCAAAGCAGACAAGATGTCACTATCAAATGCTATTTCATATGGTCTCAGCACTGTTATTCAGTCTTTTCTAGCTCTTATCATTTCTAATGTAAGTAAATAGGCGACGACAAAATGGCCAAAATCCAATAGAGGGACAATGTAGCGCAAAGCTATGTCAATGAATCCAGATTATAAGTGTCCTATACTGCCTGTGTAGTGTCAAACCACTGTAAAATTAATCACATAAATATGCACTACACTATTCCCATTTCTATTTTGCAACGGCAGATAGACCCCTGTCAAATTGCACTGGGGTCATGCTTCCACAGGACCTTGAGAAGCACAACTGCTTGCACAATGAATTATGCTGGCAGAGCTCTCCTTATGCAACCACAATCAGGATATGGCCCTGGTGCAAAGGTCAAAAAGTGCACCCTTTGGTGTATGGGTACTTGCTATGTGATCAACAAGATTCTAGTCAGTGTATCCCTCAGGGCTAGATACATTATTTCTCTGCCAAGGTCCTGCATTGCAATATATGAAGCTTCCGCTACTCTCCAAATACCTATTTTCACTGGAAGAGGAATTAGACTTTAGGAACATGCTTCTCTTTACCCAAAACTCAGGATTTACTAACAGCTGAAGCTGTGGTTTTTGAAGGTACTCAAAGCCATATGTCCAAATTCCTGCTCTGATGTTGCCATAAACCAGGGTTTCAGTTCACATTTAGAATTTCAGTCAGCAAATGACACATGGCACAACATTCTGCCAAACTGTTTATGTAAACCAGGGGTGTCAAACTAAATTTCATCTTGGGCCGCATCAACATTATGGTTGCCCTCAAAGGGTCGGTTACATCTGTAAGACTATATAAATGCATCTACTCTATTATCATATTAAATAATTGCCTCTGCATTCCATTATTATTGGTTTTTAAATTGTCTTCCCTCTGTAACAATGTTTTCTTGGATATTTTGGGTCTGTTTGATCATAGTTTATGGTCCCTATACCTCTGTAAAGTGACACAAAATTGGTCAGTATATCCAAAGTGTGCCACTTTCTGCTCCCCAGACCCTCTCTGTGCCTCTTTCTGCCCCCAAACCCTCTCTGAAACCCACCTGGTGAGCCCCATGCCCACACTGTGGCTCCCTGGATGCTCATATTCTGAAGAGGGGCCCAGCAGTCAGCACTTGCGATCTGCTTCTACTTCTGACTGCTCCTTTGTCCAACCCTTGCGAGCCACGGGGAACATTGTCATGGTAACCTGCAGCAACACTCTGACAGCAAGACTTGGACACAGGAGCAGTCAGAAGTAGACGTAGATCACAAGTGCTGGCTGCTGGGCCCCTCTTCAGAATACCTGCAGCCGGGGGCCTGCAATATGGGGATCGGGCTCACCAAGTGGGGAGAGTGCTGCAGCTGCAGGAGAGGTACAAAGGCCACATGAAATGGCCTGGTGGGCCAGATTCAGCCTGTGGGTCTTGTGTTTGACACATGTAATCTAGACAGTAGATGAACGTACACAAAATAGTTTCTCCATAGTTTAAAGAATTCACAAGGCAAAATACAGACCTTAAATTTGAAACAAACCTTAACTTTTTTAAAAATAGCTGCCTGATCATTTTTAGATGTTTTGGATTTCAACCCCCAGAAGCCTCAGCCAGCTTCCCAATGGTTAGCATTTCTGGGAACTGAAGTCCAAAACATCTGGAGAGCCAAGGACTGAGAACCATTGATCTACAATAGACATTCTAAAATATTTAAACCTGGGCAGAAACCAGGAGCCTTGAGAAGCTTGAAAATTACTGAAGTTCATCAGTTAGAAAATAGTAATGTGGAGGCAGATCCAGTCACCAAAATGCAATAGCACTGTACATATAATTACTGGTGGTTCTCTTATAATCTCTGGAGCCTTGCCTCTAGCTACAGATGAGTTCTGAGGAAAAATACCCAATCCTGATCCAAAGTGTTTTCCAACCACCAGGAATGGGTTTTCAGTGCCGCAGAGACTTACAGACAGCAGAGTGGTAGCATAAAGTCCTAATCCTGTTAGAAGCAGCAATCTAGCAGAAGTACACTACTGGATCCTGGTCTAACATCAATAATTAAGAAATATTGGTAGTGCACATATACAGAACAACAAAGAATAAAGATAAAAAACATTTATAAAATAATATTTAGTTTTAATTGTGAAAGCAAGATCAATCCTATAAACTCTACAGTACCTATTCCCTTCATGACTATATATATGCTATGGTTTGTTACAGAACAGTTCCTCAAACACATAAAAATATAAGTGGATTTTAAACAGTAGCACTACTACTGAGTGCAGCGAACATTTAAATCTTTAAAATACATAAACACACAGAGCAGACACCTTAAATTTCTGATCAAAAAGCCACAAAGAAAAAGCAGAGGTAACTAGCTCTTCCATAAAAGTCAATGTTACCCAGGAGACTATAATACAGCTAAATATTTTTCCCACTCAAGGTCAGCCACCAAAGATTGCTATTATAGACAAACACCTCACTGAGTACTTAATGAGTAGGAAGACTAATAACTGATAAGGCTCCAGACCTACTGTACAAACTATAAAGGTATAACAGAATTTAAACCATATACTGCTGTTCAATACATGAATGAAATGTAACCTTCTCAATATAGATATTAATTGTGAGACCAACACAGATATTAACAGATGGGTCTCCCTCCTGCTTCCATAATCTTCCATACTGCTTCTATACTCTTTCAAAATCTACTGGAAGCAGTAGATTTTATTTTCAATTTGCATGTTGCATTTTAATAGTAGTGCTTTCCCAAAGAACTTATAAGCAAATGTAGGAATCATAAAACAGAACATGAGATCACTGATATGTAACAGTGAATACAAAACATACAATAACAGTTGTGAAATAAAATCTAACAACCTGGAAAAAAACAAGAAGATTTCTTTGCCTAGTACTGAAACAGCACAAGATGAAATGCAAACAAACATTCCTGAGGAGGAAAATCCAGAGGTGGAAATCTGTAATTGATAAGATGCCTCTTGTCAGATATAGAATCATAGAAATGTAGAGTTGGAAGAGACCACACGGGCCATCCAGTCCAACCCCCTGCCATGCAGGATCATCATACACAACTCAAGTAAACGCATCAATGAAATGTCCTCTGGCCTCGGGCTATTTGTTGTGGAGGAAAGTGTTCCTTCAGGTACCTGGGGCTCAAGCTATAGAAGTATTTTTCTCTACTGGACATTTTTATTTAAACAGATTCCTAGATATTACAAGCCACCTCCTACCTGGAAGCCACCCACAGCCTTGTTATTTGTGATTTTTCAGGAACCTCCCCAATATATTTATAACCAGAAACAGCAGTATCTCTAATACATCCAATGGTTTATTTGGATGCTATCTTTCAGACAGAACAGACTACCAAAGTGGTCCTCTGCAAGTAGAGGTAATATAAATAAAAATGAAACACAATGTGTCTGAACAAATCTCTTTCTCCCATCTAAGATGCATATGAGCTTGAGGCTACTGAATGGAAAGAAGAAGCAGAAGTTAAACATAATCAAATCTGAAACCTTGTTCTAAGAAACATCAGAAAGTAAGAGTTCAGCTTGTTTCCTGCTCAGCATAAGCAGAAAGGTGATACATTTCACATTAAAACAAACACCAGTGTAAATGTGTGCATTTTACATTCTTGCCATTCAGCAAGCAAAATTACAGGTCTACTGCCATGAAACAGTTACACAAAAACAACTCCAGGGAACCTTCTCTTACCAAGTTTTCATGTCAATTATGTAACTATTTTAACATAAGTTATAATACCTCATGCAACACTGAATTTTATTGGAGACCAAATATCCCTTTTTGAGACAGGGTTGTGGAGCACATCGTGTGCTCTGAGCTACAGGGGTCCCTGGATGAAATCCAGATCTATTTTGAACTTACGTGAGCCCTGGCTATGGGATGGAAACAGATTTAGTTGCCTTGGTGGATGCCTTATGCTGGGAACTGGAGAGAAGAAATGTGTCCCTTCTTTTTCTTTTTTTTGTTTTCTCTGGGGTTTTTTTGGTTGTTTTTGTTTGTATTTTTTGAATTCTAATGTAATTGAAAACTTTCAATAAAACTATCATACAGGAATGGAAGGGAGGCCTTTCATCTGCTTCTGGGTCTAGGTATGATGTAGCTGTGCCTGTCTCCTCCTCTCTTTTTGGCCTTTTCACTTGGATGGGAATTGGAGGCACTGTTCTCCAGTGGTTCCAGCACTTCCTGGAGGGGCATAGTCAGAAGGTGATACTGAAGGATTTTTGTTCCTCTAGCCCAGCAGTATCCCTTAGGGTTCAGTTTTGTAATCATACAATTTACATTTACACACACACACGCGCGCACACACACACTTAACATATTCCAAAAGACACTAAAAATACTACAAATACATAAAATATATAACAGAAAAAAACAAAATATAAGCACAACATAGAAACATATGAAGTTAAAAGGCAAAGAAAGTAAAAGAAAGAAAAAAAGAAAGTGGGAAAAAAGAAAAGAAAAGAGAAAAGAATCACCCCCCCTCTCCTTTAGACAGAGTATAGCCTATCACTTGATTCAAGTCTCTCAAAGAAGAATACCTAACCTGCTCTTCTTCCCTCTCCCCCAATTTATCTATTATATAAAAGTCAAAGTTTGTTTGTGTTAGATGAAGACCTCATACGACTGGCTGCCTAAGAAGATTCTATGGAATCCTGGGGCTTGCAGTTAGATAGGGGCCTTTAGAATTCTCATCCAGAGAGCTCTTGGGCCTCAGTCAACTGTGCCTGACTTGAATAGGCCAGTTGCTATGGAGACGAAGCCCAGCAGCAAGGAGGAGAGAGTGTATTCCCTCAGGAACCTAACCTCTGTATGTTAATAATTCTGAATACAGATTAGATTGGGGAATATGGGGATAAATTACAGGTATAGCACAAGACAGTTTGGAGAATCAGAGACACAGGATCTCAAAATCTTGGGCAACGGCAGGTATGAATGCTAGTACTCTCTAAAAGAGAAAACATATAAACTTTTTTTGTTAACAAATCTAACACCATATCTCCATATTTCTTCTATTAGGTTCTATTACAACATGCTTGCATAGTAAAGAACATTACACAGTAAATTATATTACAAAATAATAATATTGACACTGCTAGATCACCTGAATGCTACTAGTTTTTCTTTTTACTGCTAACTAAATTAATGAACAGTATAAATCTATTACCTGTTTAATAATACCTCCCAAAGGTACCCATAGCATTATAAACACAATCCAGGAGTATTATCTAAAATCTGTAACTATATATTCACTAGTTATACATCAATGCCATTTTATAATCTAAAGGCATTACAGAATTCATAACAAATTTGTCATCCTAAATCTGTGACTATTTCAACCTAATTTGGCCAAATCTTCCTCTTGCATTTAACTTCCCACAAAAGCATTATTTCCCTGACTGCTTCTCGCATAACATTTTAAAAATTCTATCCTGAAACAGCATCTTTCTCTGAGACATCTTTCTACGTTTCTCAGTTTCTCAGAACAAATCAGCTCTCACACAGAAAGAACTCCACAAAATCAAGTCTTGGGACAGCATCCTTGTGTTCAACACTTTCTCATTTCTTCTCCAGTCATGCAAACAGGTTCAAGTTGGCTTCGTTCAGTTTGCTTACAGGTCCCAATAAATTCATCTCTTCCTTTGGATGTAATCTCCCTTTCATTAAAACTCCTGATCATAAATCTCCCCTAAGGGAGTACATGAACTCTGCTTCTGTTTGTTTTGCCATCATCTTAGTTTTCATCTTGTTTCGATTCCATCTCCAATTTTATATCTCTCTCTGTCTATCTTTCCCTCTTATCTCTTGTTTCAGATCCCTGAACTCTTGTCTCATGATGTCAATCATGCTCTTGAATTCTCTGCCTATTTCTTCCATTGTCCACTGTAGCAAATCCTCTAGTTGTTTTACAGAAGGTTCCATTTTTCACTTGAGCCAGTAATTATAGAGTGAAAAATTCATTTCTCTGGAGTCTGGCTAGAGGCAGTCAAGAAAACAAAATCAACTGACAATGTCTGTACTTTCTTCTTGCTATGAATTGTTAAGGTCCAATGCTTTCTTGACAGGAAAATACAATTCAATCTATTCACAAAGGATATAAATTTAAATTCTTAATTTTTCTCTTTTTAAAACATCAACTCACAAGTTTTAAATTTAATTGTTCCAGTCTTATGGGGCAAAGACACTTACTCAGCTCTTGATTGCAGAAAGAAGGCAGCTGCCAAGACTCCTCTGGTCTGTCTTTATCTTCACTTTTATGACTTCCAAGATTAATTATGAGTTTTATTTAAAAAATAAAACACGTTGCTGGCATAGGGCTATCCGATCTTCCAATCTAACCATGCTGTTTAACATTTGGAATTTGACATCACAAGTATGGCAACAACACTCATTTCCTTTCCATCTAATACCAAGGAAACTGTTTCACTACAAAAACAATGTCTGTTATTAGTAATGGGCTGGATGAGGGCAAACAGAATGAAGCTTAATCCAGACAACTTCAGTTAGGAGGCAGATCAGGAAAAAGAGATTCAGACTGTACTGAATGGGTTTACACTTCTCTTGAAACCTTAGGTTAGTCACCTGGGTGTAATCTTGGTCTCAGCTCCGAGCCTGGATGCCCAGGTTTTGAAATTGGCCAGGAGCATGTTTGCACAATCAGAACTAGCATTCCAGGCTGTCCCTCTTCCGGGTGATGACAGACCTGGCTGTGGTTAATACATACATAGATTACATCCTTTTTGAATTACTGTTAACACACTCTGTATCAGGCTGCTTTTGGAAGCTATTCTGAAACTTCAGCAGGTCCAAAATGATGTGGCCAAGATGCTGATTGGAGCTGATTATATGGAGCCTGTAATTTCCTTGTTGAAAAAGCTTCATTGGCTACTGGTCTGTTTCCAGACACAATTCAGAGGCTATGACTTCTAAAGCACTTTATGTCTTAGGTCCAGATTATCTGAAAGTTCATATCTTCCCATATAAATTGGCATGAGTCTTACCACGTTCTGGGGAAGTCTTTTTTGTGGTTCCACTTCTCCTTCCCCAAGGGAGGATCAGTTGGCCCATTCCCTGTTCTCTCTTTAATATCAGGCAAAGACCTCCATATCTCAACAGGACTTTAGCCTTTAACTGGGCGTGGAGTAGAAGAATGTGTTGTATTTCAGGGTACATATTAATATGTAATGTGTTGAGCATGTTTTTAATTCTTTTAAATTAATTGTTTAATTGGATTGGTTGTTTCATGCTTTATAAATGTTCAGATACATAAACAATTTAGTTATTTTGCTTTAAGTTACACTGTAAGGAGCTTTGGGCCCCATATTGGGAGAAAGGTGGGATAGTGAATTAAAAAATAAATTTCTACTGTTAATCCTATTATAAGGATATAAAAAATGAAGTGCAATAAATATTAGTAGCAGGAGCAGCAGCTAGAAATGCACAAAAGAGTTATAACTTGTGGCATTATTTTGCTCTCTAGTATTTCTCTTTTAAATTAAGTGAGTACATCAAGTAAATGGATTCCAAATAATAATCCTGCAACTGTGTGTCATTTTAAAATATCTTCAGAAGTAGCTAATATAGAAAATACAGTTACTTATGATACTGGTAAGATATGATTTACTAGAGACAGAGATTAACATGGGACCCCAAAAAATTATCTGATTGCTTACAATATTATCCCAGGTAATTTCAGTACTCTTGCCCCTTCTTCCTCCAGCTTCAATTTTTAATCTCCAGAATCATTCCATTTAGACATGCTTCAATGCTCTGCAGAACAGATTCTAACTTAGAACTAGTTTATCAATAAGCAAGAGCAAACTACCCTTAGAAATTATTTGGCAAAGTTGTCAACAGAAGGTAAAACTATAAAGCTTGCTATAAAGTTAACTAATAAAGAATACACTTATTTCTGATTTTTTTAAAAAAATACACTCAATTGGATTTTACAGCTGTAGTCAAAAAGTCACAGTACAGAAATAAACATATACATTTTCCTATGTCAAGACAGAGAAGAAGAGTCTCAATCACAAACTGAACCAGTAAGTAGCGGAAGCTTATAGAGAAGATATTGGCTCAGCTCTTCCATACCATTACTACTTGAAGGGAGTTTTTAATAAATGTTAACAGCTGTTTACTCATACGAGTTAGATAAATCAATCAATTTATTGAATTAGTCTGCTGAACATCTCAAATAATTATAAATGATAAAGTAAAGCAATTATGAATAATACAATATAGTTATAATAAAAACTTTCACATTTCTATTAAGGGTACATTGGAACAAACTAAAAATATGCCATCCAGTAAACTAAATAATTCCCCCTCTTTCCCCTGAAATTGGCAGTCTTGGATACAAAGAGGGCAACCCCCTGGGAAACACAATTGTTAGTACTCAGAAACAAAGTGAGTTTCTTCATCACAGCTCAGTTCTCATGTGAATCAAAAAGGGGCCCACATAACACTCCCTAAAGCTTGACTATAAATGACACTCGAGCAGATCATATGCCAAATCTTCTATTATTTGGACACCACATATTCACAGCCTATCTGTGAGTGAAATGCTTTGGAATCTTCCCTGGAGGATCATTGAGTCCATCATCTCAAGCTGGAGATGGGTAAAAGCAGTACCTTGATTCCTTCTTATCTCATGAAGGAGATATCTCTCACCCTTGAATTGTAACTTGGCTCTAGCTAGCCATTTTAAAGCCCTAGAGGTAGACAGAGCAGCAATATCAGATTGGGCTCCGCTGTCACTAATACTTAACCTGACTAAATTTTTGTACTATTGCTGGACCCCATTAGTACCTCCAGACTGAAGCCACAATCAGGCAACATCTTTGTAAATTTATATAGGATGATTCCATCTTGTTAACCAACTGTTCTTGCAGACACTTCTTTGGAAGCCCAATTTTGTTCATTGGAGCTAGTTTGAACCAGCAGTTATATACTATCTTCTCCCATTAAACTAATAGGTTAGGGATCAGAGCACTGTTAGAAAACAATTGGTTGAAAAGCAGAACCCATGTATTGTACTGTACAAACACTTACAGAGGATCCCTTGGGACCGACCAAACATATGCTGGTTGCAAAGTCTCTCAGCCAGCTTGGTGCCTTTTTCCCCTTCCCAGTTTGCTTTCCAAGCAGCACATGCATGCAAGCAGTCCTAAACAAGTATCTGCAGGCAAGAAGAACTGATGAAAGAGCAGAACCCCATCTAAATAAAGGAATTTGTCCTTAATTTGGAAGTACCAAAACAGTAAGTTGACAGATAACAGGGCATCAAAAGGAAGGCGTTCCTACAGCTCTAGCTGAATTTGGTCTGCGGCTGCCATAATGCCAACTTCAGATCTGAGTGCATAGACTGGAGAAGCTGAAAGTGCTTCCAAAATATCATGCAGAGAGTTGTTTTGGACTCTTCCTAATTTCTTGAAATCAGAAAAATCCCAAATCTCTGAGTCATAGGTTATGACTGACCACACCTTTGCCTTGTATACAATGAGTACTGGTAAAAGAGATCCTGTGTAGCTATAATTCGAAAGAAGGTTCAGAGACAGAGAGCAGGCATTTGCTTTTAGGAACACACAGATGAGAAGATTAGCCCAAGGTACATAAGGAAATCCACTTGTTCAATTTCGCTGGCATCAAAGCACCACTTATAGCAGTGGTTCTCAACCTTCCTAATGCCGCAACCCTTTGATACAGTTTTTCATGTTGTGGTGACTCCCAACCATAAAACGATAAAATTATTTATTTATTATTTACAATGCCTCCCCCTCAGCAGCCAGGAACGGGGGGGGGGCGGGCAGGGAGGGAAAGAGGAGCCACATGTCTCCCCCGGGAAAAAACTCTGATAACGTCCCCCCCCCGGGCTCTGCTTCTGCTTTGCTCTCATTTCTGCTGGGGGGGCAGTCTGGGAAAAGTTTCCAGAGTGTCAACCCTGGCCGGGGGCAGGGAGGAATCCCAGCACCTTTGTCTTTTGTGCTGGGTGCAGCTTGCCCCCCGGGAAAAGCACAGCCTTGCGGCCCCCCCAGCCCTTCCGCAGCGCCCCCTCCATGGCGAGTGGAGCAGGGGCCGTGGCAAGGAGGGGGCCTGCCCCCGTGCTGCCGCCGCCCCCCCAAGCTGGCCCATCAGACGGGAGGTTCTCCCGGTAGCGGAGAAGGGGAGCGATTTCAGTCCCTTCTGAACAGGGGGCAGGAGGATGCGAGCGTGTGGCTCGCGCTTGCGCACCACCACTCCTGCTGTGGCCGCACGCGCTCCCGCCAAGGGAGCAGGAGAACGCGAGCTCGTGCTTGTGCACCACCACTCCTGGGCCTTTTCCGCACGTTACCTTATCGCGGAGGTGGGAGGTGCCGTTCACGCAAGCAGCTTGCACTGCAGAAGGGGCGGGGCGGTCGTGCGACCAGGAAGCCAGCTGCGGGATGAAGGAGCAGCAAAGAGAGCACTTCGCGCAAGAACCTGCTTGCGTGAACAACACCCCCCACCTCTGTGATAAGGTAACGTGCGGAAAAGGCCCAAGAGTGGTGGTGCGTAAGCGCGAGCCACGCGCTCGCATCCTCCTGCCCCCTTTGGCGGGAGCGCGTGCGGCCACACGCGTCCCTGCCAAAGGGGGCAGGAGGACGCGAGCGTGTGGCTCATGCTTGCGCACCACCACCGAGGAGGGAATGGAGCCTAAGACTATCGGAAATGCATATTTTCCAATGGTCTTAGGCGACCCCTGTGAAAGGGTCATTCAACCCCCCCCAAAGGGGTCGTGACCCACAGGTTGCAAACTGCTGACTTACAGTATTTCTTTTTCTTTCCAAAAATTAAGACTTTTGATTTCTTACTGTTAATTTCTAATCATTCTCCATATGTAGATCACTCATATGGGAAAAGTGCTCATATGCACACAACTGCTCATATGGACCCTTCTTTGGCCATTTATTGGATGCTAAAGTATAGAGACTTAGTGCTTCCAGAGTCCTTCAAAGCCCATTGTGGTTACAACTGTGTATGTCGGGGATTACAGATGATTTCAAGTCTGAAGTTTACAACTGATGCTTTGCTTGTTAAAGATACTCAGAGACTGTCAGTGGATCTTACTTCCATGTCAGTATGCTTTAGATCAAGGAGAAAAGGATGCCATCGCACAAGCCTGTCTGGAAATCCCATCCCTTAATCCCAAGTACATCAGAACTGTCCTAAAGCAGCAAATTCATGTCTCACCATTTTCTAAAACACAGGCAACTCTTTCTATAGAGAAACATAAGTCACGCAAACACATATGTATATGTTCATGTGGATTAATGATGTATTATCTAGCCTGTAGTTAAAATTATTTTCTACAAAGCACTGCTTTCCTTAAGAAAAAGAGAATACTTCAAGAGCTTCTCACACGCCCCCACCACAAACGATGTAATCACCGAATAAACTTTCACAGTCCTTGCTCTGGTTTTACCCAGATGTCTTCTATTTAAGTGCAGTCCGGAGACAAAATTTCAGTGGTTACTTTGGTCTTACCTGGGGAGTCATTGCAGAGGTGTCTGTTTGTGGGGTGCTTTGCTGTCGCTCACCTCTACCACCTAAGTCGGGGCCACTACCTTGCCTTAACTCCTGGGATTCAGGAGTGGGCTGAACCTGGGATGGGGTGAAGCAAGATTCTGACTGTGACACTGACGGAGTGCCGGGCTGGACAGACTGGGATGACAACGGAGAAGGGGGCCGATAAGGCTGGGCCTGAGAGAGGTAAGGCTGTGAAACAGTGGGAGGTGCAGAGTCTGGAAAGGTCTGTGGAACTGCCTGAGGTAACTGCGGACGAGCCTGGTAGGGCTGCGGTGGGGAGGCCTGGCTCTGCGAGGGCAGGGGCGGGGGACGTAGGCGTCCGTTTCGACCGGGGGCCTGTAAGACGGGGGAGGCGAGGGCGGCGGGGAGGACAGGTCCATGTCCATATCCATGTTGGAAGTGCTCGAGGGGACGTGGGGCTCCCACTCATCCGGAGGCTTAGGCGGCTCGGCAGCCTCCTCCGACAGGGCGGGAACCGGGGGGTTGCGGAAAGCCGTGTCCCGGGCCGGAGGCGGCGGAGGGTCCCGGTGCTTAAACTGCTTCTGGTAGCTGCGCACCGGCGGCGGGGCGCTGGGCACGGGCGGCTGCCAGGAAGGAGCCGCAGTCGTGCTGGGCAACGGGGGCGGCAGGCTCGGGGGAGGCGCGCCGGGGGGAGCGGGGCCTCCCAGCAAGACCGACTGCAGCTGCTTCTGGTGCATTTGCTGGAGTTGCTGCAGCTGGACCAGATGCTGCTCCTGCAGACTCAGGAAGCCCGCCGCGCCGCCCGCGGCGGGAGTCGCGGAGGAGGCGCCGTAGCTGCCCAGCGCGGGCGGCGGCGGCCCTACCGGGACCTGGGTAGGCATGGCGGGAGGCAGCACGGCCGGCAGAGGCCCAGGCATCGCTGATGGCGGCGGCGGCGGCATCATGGTGGGCGGCGGCGGGTAAGGCCCGGGGGCCGCCCCGTACAGGCCCCACGTCGGGTACATGGAGCCGGCGAGCGGTTCTCAGCCGACGTCGGCCAGAGGGACCCGCGGCCTTCCTGAGGCCGCGAAGGCGGCGGGCGGCAACGGGGGGTGCGTGGAGACGACTGCGCCTGCGTACCGAGGCGCGCGACCCACAAGAGCCATAGAGCGCGACTTCCTTAAAGCTAGAGTGTTTCCGGTTTGCTCCTAGTTACGGCGACGTTAAGGAGAAGCTACCTCGGGGTTTTCTGGAGCTGAGAATGTTTGACATGCCGGAGGTCAGGCTCTGGATTTCCATGGCCGACCGGAGAATCGAACCCTAAGGATGGAGGGAATGTTGTTGTTGTTAATGGCCGTCACGTCGACTTCCACTGACGGCAACCTTACGACTGCGAGACCTCCGACTCACCCTCTCGCCATCAGCCCAGCCCAGCCCAGCCCTTGCAGGCTCAGCGCGATGTCTTTCTGAACTGAGCCCATAGACTGTAATAGCGCCATTATTTCCCTTTCAGCATCCTATGGAATCCTGGGGTTTGCAGTTTAGGGAGGGGCCTTTGACCGAACTGTAACAAAATACTACAGCGTCATGTTCCTTTTCACAAACAATGAACTGGGAAGCAAATCAGTTGGTGTGTGATGTACCTGTTACGCAGTTGCCCGCAGAAAGATGAGGTGCAGCGTAATTAAACCGGTGTGTACTTACATTACGTTTAAAGTATGTGGGATCTTGGCCACATATTAATCATTTTAGTATGTGATGGGGTGGATAAATTGTGTGGTGGCCAATTTCCATCCCCACCAGTGGGTTGGAGTTCTGCATTTGCTGCCAAAAACTGGGGAAAAAAAGAAGCCAAAAAGTGACCAGAAGCCACTTCTAATTCTTTTTTTTTTTTTTTTTTTGGGGGGGGAAAGGTTAGTTTCTGACAAGGCAACACATTTAGCAGCGTTTGGACCATTTTCCAGGTGATCACACACACACACACACACACAAAACAAGTCAGGAAATGCTGCATTTTTACACTACTGGTATATAAAAAGGTTTTAACGCATGTCACATTTCTCAGAGATGATGAGTTACATTAAACTAATGATTAAAACCATCTTTTGTGGAGGAAAACTGAAGAGCAGGCAGATTTCATTCATTGTTAAGTTTATTCTTTCTTTTCTTTCTAGTGCCATTTTTCTTGCCAAGCAGACATATTTCAGGTCATTAATCTGTGCTAATTCCTGTTGTCCTCAGCATCTTTTCTCTGCTTTTAATACTCTTAAGCCTCCTTCTTTGCCCCTTCTGTCATTATTTTCAGCTGACTTTGTTACTTTCCTTAATACCAAAAATGAAACTATTTGCTCTTCCCTTTCTGTGCCTGACTCTTCCTTACTTCCAACTTATCAATTGTCCACTTGATTCTCTTTACATTCTCTTCCTTTCCCTCTGTCTCACTAGATGAATTGTCTAAAATTGTTTAAAATTCGGAAGTCTTCCAATCCTCCTACATGTCCCTTTTATTGGCATTATAGTAACATTATGTTGTACTGGTTGTAATTGCATATACCTTTGACCTTTTCTCATTTTCTATATCTTCATTTCATTATGTATTTATCTATGTCAACTGTTGCATTTTAATTTTGTAAAGAGCCATGTATATGGATGGTGCCATATAAATAAAGGATAATAATAATGATGATGTTTAACAGAAATAAAATATATCAAAGTACTAAAATACATATCACTTGAATCCTAATAGAAGAAGATAAAGAACAACTTAAAACTCAAACTGACACTTATAATTTGTGGATAACTGCAGTGAGCTTTCATTCTTTCCCTTCTGCAGCCCTTTGCACTGCCTAATATTCAGCTGCAAGATATTCTCAGCCCTCCAGAACCAGTTCAGGGGGCTGCCTGGCAGAGATGAAGTAAAAAGGGGGATTGCCCCCATTCCACCAGCAGAATGCCACTACTAGAAACTACCAATAAAGTGCTTGAAGTGCTCCCAAAAAATGATCAGTATTGACTTAGTCCCTTGGGGAAGATATGTCCACATTTGTTAGTATGTCAAAAATATTAAGCAAAATGAATTCTAAAGCTTTACACTCTCAAAAATGTTAATTGGATCCATTGAGCCTTAAATCCTAAGTGTATACAGCTTTTCTGCCTATGTCAATTTTATACACTTAATTGGCACCCAGTGTCTCCATAATCAAAGGGCAAGGAACCTTAAACAGAGTTCCATATATACTGAGTTCAGTACAGCTTCACCATCAGGAAGAATTCTTGAGAAAGCTGCCTTATTGTGCCTGAGGCAGTGTGCATTAAGACATTGTTTATAGATAATCCAAAGTTTTCCCCTGGCTTTTATGTTGGTGTACAAACTTAATCACTGCATCCAACTACAAGATGCAGACTTTTAGTGAACTAATAGCTGCAGCTGGAACACCTTTTAAAATTATCTGAGTACCTACTGTGAACCACTGATACATAGAGTGTTTAAAGCAACACTTAAGTACTGAAAGAAGGAGAGAGATTTTTAAAACAGTAGATAAGATTGTTTGATTTGTTGATTCATTTATGCTCATTCACTTGTTTTTCAGAACTCCGTTAACCACACATCTAAACAGAATTACCAAATTCTGTTCTCTCATAATGAACATTGCACATGCCTGTTTACTAAATATGACAAATATGAAAATAAACATAATCAAGAAGAGAAATATATTGGGCTGGGTCCAGATTAAATTAGTCATGCTTTAATATAGCACTGGGGAACCTATAGTCCTCTAATTATTGTTGGACTCCAACTGTCATCAGCGCAAGTTTGATGGTCAGAGATAATTGAAATTAGTGTCCATCAATGTCTGGAAAACCAACAGATTCTTTACCCCTGCTTTAGTGTACAAATAGGACTACTTAGTTGTGATCAACTCAAACTGAATTTAAACCCAGATTCTCTATTTCTTATCATTTGCCAGAGCTGACTGTACTCTCCAGTGTTACTAAACTGGGTTCTGCAGAATGCTGACTGAGAAAGGTCTGAATGGAATAAAATGTAATATGATGGCACCCAAGAAACATTTATTTTTTCCCAATTTCAGATTTTCAGAACATTATACATTTCTATCATTGCACAAAAGTAAACAGATTTTTGAATTAATCCAGAGGGCCCATCCCAACACATCACATCCCAGGAGTGTTGTGTGCAAGTTTAATTTAAATACAGCCAGACAATGGACTCGAATAACAAAAAGCCCACTTTTATTTATTGAGGAATATTTATTCTGGTCCATAGAGCAAGAAAATAGATTGCATGTGTTTCTTCTGCAAAAGTAATTTAAGAAAGCAATATAACTCCAAGCACCACAGGAAGTGAATTAGAAACGAAGGAACCTTAGAACAGATTCAGTATTTGGGAACTGGACATAGCAGGCATATCTTGTTTTCCTTCTAGAAATTGGTTAAAATCGAGGAGCTCCAAAGTCATCAGGCATCCGCTCAATATTATATCTAAAATGAGAGAAGAATTTTTTCATAAAATGTTCCAACATATGTTCCCAACAAATGTTCCAGTGTTCCAACATATTTGTACTATGGCGCACTGCAAGCACACAATAAGGGGGCATGGTGTTTGTTAGCATTATATATCCCTTTGAACCCTTTAATTTAAAGGTACATGTTATAAACCAATCAGTGAACAGTATAGCTAGGCAAGTGGAAATCTGGCACCCAAATGGGGAACAGCAAAACATGTACTGCAGAAATTAATGCATTATATAGCGCCATCTGTATACAGTGATTCAAAGAGTAATGTATACAGAAGGTTCTTTGCCTCAAGGAACTTAACACATCTCAGCTTCATCAGTAAGAAGAGGGAAGGATGGGAGGTGCAAGAACAACAAAGGTGGGTGTCAACAAATGAAGTTACATGAATTTAACAATTCTACACATTTACCTGAGAGTAAGTCCCATTGCATTCAGCAGAGATTACTTCTGAATAGATTCATAGGATGCATTTTTAGGTTTATTTTAATTGGATATGAAGAATGAGACAACAGATGCACGCTTGCTAAATATATTTACCTATGACTTTCAGGTCTCTTACATTATCATTGTAATTGAAATTAATAAATGGGAAATTCAAATATATACTGTAAGGAGTTATTTGAAGGTAGGATTATTTGTTTTATCTTATCCTATGACCTGTACTTTGGATGTATTCTGTCATGAGGCTCAAGCTTCATCCAATATACAAGAAAGTGAGTTTACTGAGATAGCATCAGCCTCTTACATAAGACTACCTCCTACAATCATATCTACAATTATTTTAAAGTAACCTCCACTGAACTCAAGGGAAGTTACTTCTAAATCAGGAGTATTTAGGATTTTGTTTTAATTATATGTAGCCAGACAGACAACTGTACCGTAACCGAAATCAATTTGTGTTGGTATCTTATTCCAGCATCAAGTTTCCAAAAGGAACTATTGCAAATATAGGCATGTAACAGCTTTTATTACTACTAAGCATTTCCTTTACACAAGTAAAATCATCTGTGAATATACATACCTGCTTCCAAATATTCAAAATCCACCATTACAAAATAAACAGTTAATTCATTTTGTCATCAGTAAGTTTGCCACTTGGGAGCTCACTTACCTATGATTAGATATATACATTATGGGGACTCCTGGTATTTTCCGTATTCTCCGCTTGAGGTCTCTGTCTACAGTAGCCACTATGTAACATTTATGCTGCAGGAAAAAAAGGGGGCGTCTTATATTAAGATAAACCAAAAGTTTTAATTCCCTTGAAGCTGGGAGTTAGAGAGTATCTATTTGCAAAAAAACAAGAATTCAGACAAGTAATTTGTTCAGGAAGTAAGAGAGGTATGGAAATGGAGTCCTGCATCCTACAATCAATTGTTTGCAGTTATGAAATATTCTTAATCATGCAGTATTAGCTATCGGGAAGATCCTTCAATGAGTATCAGCTTTGTTCCCAGTCACTGACACCAAAACTATGTTGCTCCAGGTAACTTTGCTTGTTAACAATAAGGTGCAGAAACTCCTATAACAGGAAGTACCTGAGTGACCCTCTGTACCAAACAGTCATCTGCATAGGTCCCTTTGTGAGTGCATGGCAAGCGTTCAAATCGTGGGTCTTTTGCTATCCTGTAGAATCATAAAAATTAAAGTTAGGTGCTAGCCAGCTATTCAAATACAATGGAGTAAAATAGCTAGGTCCTGAATCAAGACTAAGCCATGGTTCTAAATATTTATGCTTTAGGCATGGGTCTCCATGCTTTTTTGATTGGAGAAAATTGCAATGTTCAGCAAGTGCTGGGGATCTCTAACAAAATGGTTGCCATTGAGAAGCCTGCCCATTTTAAAAAGGTTGCCATATTGTGTATGGCCACTCAGAAAACTACTGTTTCCCATAAGAATTTGCCCGAGAACTTGCTTAAATGCAAGGCAGAGGTAAGTGACTGAGCTCCAAAACGCAAAGCACTCTTTTGAGCTACATTTTTCTGCTCCAACTACTATTTCACAGAAGGCAAACTGGCAATGCACAGAGAATCTCACAGGTGCACACACACGCACACACACAACCCAGGTAACAAACATCATGCTGAACCCTAACTCTCCATCCAAAACATAAAACTGTAGCTAGGCAAAATACACAATATCTCTAATAGCTAACAATCCATCCACCCCAAAATATCAACTAGTCAAGCCCTGCAAAAAAGCTTTGCAAAATATACATAGACCACACAAGTTCATCACCCACTCCAGTCCTCAGATTGATTCCAACAATACCTTCCTGCTATCTCTTTCATTTTTGGGGGGTGGCAGCATTCACTTTTACTAGTTTACCATTATTTTTAATTACCAGGAACATCTCTGGGGCTCATATGGGGTCCACAGATATTCTTAAATAAAGACGCTGCTAGAGGCCAGTGTCAGCCTCTCAGTTACAAAAATCTTTGCTGGGGGTGGTGGAATCAAGCGGGGCAGAGAGACATGCAGGCATCAACAAGAAATGTCTATGGGCATACCCTCCCCCCTTTGAAAAGACAAAATAAAATGAAAAAAACAGAATATAGTCAATATGCTCTTACCTTAGGGCCACACGATACTTCTGTCCTAGTTTCTCAATTTCAGCCATTACACAATCAGTAATACAGGGAATACCTGTTGGAACAGAATGTCACCATAATATTACAAACCAGCATAGTAACAAGCTATTGCAAGTGATGCATTCTGAAAATACTTAAGTTTCAAACTTCTAAATATTTACTCATGCAGTCATTATTAATCCCTTTGAGACAGTCACTACAAGTGACTCACAGAGAATTATCAAAATTAAAAAAACACACTCTTTAGTTGATCGCTTTCTCTCTCTATGTTCATCTAACTCACGTTTTCTGCACATCAGAAAGAAAACACATTATTAACAAAGAGCTCTGATTATAACTATTAGTTGATCAAGATTGTTACCTTACATGCTGTTTACTTTCAATACTATAACCAATTTTTTAAAAACAAGTAGCAATAAACTGGTGATTGCTCTGTGGCTGGCTACTTTAAAAAAAAAATGCTGGCTTTCTAAACACAAATGCACTTACCAAACTAATGGTAAAGCACTTAGTAGCAGACTCAGAAATAAATAACAGGAACAAGAGCCTAGTGCTTCATTGTTATATCGGTTTCAGCAACGTGTTTTTCTCACTGGAGCTTCTCACAGTCTCTTATAATGCTATTCCCTATTAGTTGCAACAGATGTAGATACTTACACTTGGCATAAAGGCAATCCATCATTGATTGCACCAAATCTAGTTTGGCTTTAATGGAAAAATTAATGAAGTTGGTATCAACCAGGATATAGTAAGGAGGTCCTAGTTGTGTGTTGTACTGGAAAAACAAACAGGAAGGATATTTGGGACTGAAAAACAAACACACACAGGAAAAGTTACTTTAAACAGTGTAATGAAACGTACTGTTTACACATTGTGCACAATTGCTCCAGAAGAGCTTTTATTTGGTATATAAACTCTAGTTAATTTTAACTGTTCAAAGAATGACTCTCATGCTTTCAGAAAATCAGAAAATGCCAGCAGTGTGTACAGCAAGATACTCATACATTAAAATATTAAGGTGCATTCAATCAAGATTTAGTTCTGAATCTTTAAATATGCGTTATTACGGAGGAAGAGAGGCAGTGTGGTATGTGTTGGACTAGGACTCTGGGAGACCAGGGTTTAAATTCCAATTTGGCCATGGAAACCCACTGGGTGATCTTGGACAAGTAATGTACTCAGCCTCAAAGAAAGGCAATGGCAAGTGCCTTTTGAACTAATCTTGCCAGGAAAACCCCATGATAGCTTCATCTTAAGGTCACTGTAAATCAAAACAACTTGAAAGCACTCAACAAAAGAAGAAGTGAGGATCAACCCTTAAAATAAACACAAAGGAGTCTTTTTTGTACTTTCTTATTACTGATCTGCAACAAAATTGTTAGTTGGGGAACCAATGGATCCCAATGCCTGCTTGATAAGCGAGTGATCTACAAGATGTGTTTGTCTCTTCTAAACTAAAACTCTAGCAAAGCAAAATCTTTATAATATTAGGACATATCTCTTTGAAAGTATATCAGCTCATATCAATGAGACATACTTTTAATTTTGGATCTTGGTTGCCAACAGTGACAAATATATGTATATGACTGAAACAATAACAGGTGGTAGCTTTCTGGGATAAAAAGACCCCTTCCCATTTCCTTTAAGTTAGGAAATGTGACAGCCAGAGACAGGATGCCATGAATGCCCACACCTCCTTTTCCCCTAGAACTGGGTTTGTGTTCAGGATTTCAGTTACTGGTATGCTTTTTCTGGGTGTCTAACAGCAAGTGACATTAGAAACATTGTCCTTTTTCCCCACATCAAACATCACCTTTTGTACAAATCATCTTTAGCTATCTGCCTTTCAATAACCATTTTTAGTGCACCAGTTCTCTTCCTGTAATAGATTGTGTTAGTCTGTGGAGGGCTGTATGTGTAGGCCAGATAATGCAGTGCAGGACTGATTGGAATAGTATTATTCAAAGTGATGGTCTGTGGACCGGTGCTAGTCCATCAGCAATTCATAGATGATCTACAGCAAGCTTCCAGGAAAGCAAGAAATACATATAGTCAATGGGCACAAATATTGTCCGCAGCACATTGAAAAAAATCCCTGCTTGTTCCCCACACCAAATAGCTTAGAGCCACTAGACTAGAGCACATTCCAGTCTTTTCCAAACACACAGTTCTATGAAGTATGGAAAGTGACAGCAGGGTTAAGTAGTTCATCACAAATACTCAAGCCATTTCAAAGCTTTATGCCACTACTCCCCAGATTGCCCATGCAGAGAATTGTGTTCATATTTGGTTATTTTCACACTACCCCTATGAACACAACAAAGAAGCTAACAATTTAATACTTACACCTCTCTCTCTTTGATTGCACTGGGATCTTCTTTCTTTTTCTCTTTGGGTTTTGCTCGGTCTGCCTCTTTGCTAAAAATGACAAGATGTTTGAAAACATTTATATACACTATCTCCTGTCATTGCAGTAAATCACTGTAACTCAGAATCATTACCACAGGATCAGAGAACAAAAATGAAAGAAAGTATGGTTCAAATGCTTCAGATACTTCTCCAAATATTAAATTACTGTTCTCTCCACTACGGGAGAAATACTGGTCTAAAAAAGATTTGAATGGAATATTCCAGCCCCACAAAAACCACCAATGTCTGTATGATTCCAGCTAGATGACTGAAAAGCCATCTCTCCAAATCTTCCAACTTTTGTTCTTTTAATATTGTACAAATTCAATGGGGAAAAATAGTCTGAACTCCTTATGTAAAAGGATTAAGGAAGAAAATTTAATTTACATTGTATTTTTATTCCCATCTTTCTCCCACTGCAAAAAAAAAACAGAATGAAGCTACAGACCAGTCACTTACAATATTAAAGAACAATTTAAAAACCCTAAATATGTTGTCACATTAAGGACAGATAATGAATTAAAATAATTTAAAAGCATTTAAGACAACAAAAAGTGTGTGGGGGTGGGGGGGAAATAGGATATAAATCAAATAAATAAATCAAGATTCTTCTGTAATAAAATTTAGTGTCCAAAACCCCTTCTAAATAAAAAAGTCTTTGCCATCAAATGGAATAGTGCAGAGAAGGGAACATTCTAGCCTCTTGTGGAAAGGAATTGTGCAGTTTAAGAGTAGCCATGGAGAAGGCTTATAAGGGTGGCAGGAAGAAGAGAAGATCTTTCCCCAAAGATCTCAAGGTTCATGGGTGGGTTCATGGGTGGCACAGTCTTTCAAATAGTGTGGACCCAAGAGGCGTAGGCCAATATCACTACTTTGAATTGTGCCTAGAAACTGACTGGATGGAAATATGAAACTGCAAGACTTCTGCTCTCAACAATACAAAAGTAACCTGAACTATTGCACTCTGACACATAGTAATAGCTGTAGAATTCTACACAGCTTATTTCATAAACCCTGTATGAAATAAGCACAAAATAATGCTACAAAGGTAAATAGTTTTCCTTCAGTTTCTCACTCATCACACTACCTGAAGAAAATCTGACTTCTCTTTGCTTGCTGGAAATCTTTTTTTTTTCCACAGAATAATCATAAAGACATCTTGCTCACTACAGCTACCAGCGAAAACTAGAAGTTTTTGTTTTTTGGTGGGGGGGGGCTAAAATGGCCCCAGTCTTATGACTTAATTGTGAACATAAGTTTTCCACCAAAAATTTTATTTAATGTTAATAATGTCAAGCACAAATAAGTGGCAACAAGAGTTTAGCTTTTTTTCCTTCATCTATGATAATTCTGATTCTTTTTCTCAAGAAACCCCTTTCATAGGATGCTCATCTCTTACCCAAAGTTTTTCATTCCTGGGGAGTAAATACAAATAACGTGCTCAGGGAACAAATTAGCTCAGCATAAAGACAACTTTGTGAGTATCTCTTCCGCCACCCCGTTCTAAAAATGAGGCATCTGCTTCTTCAATAGTGTCATGGGGGAAAATGAATGGGATGTGTACTTCAGAAAAATATTTTCAAGTGCCCACTTCAGATAGTATTTTATTTAAATGAACAAACAAACCATTTCAACTTAAAATTAGTATGTTATATTATAGGTAGGAACTACTGATCAGTTTAAAAACATACAAAACTACATCTGTCAGTTAAACAAAACTTAGTCAATTAGTGCTGCAATTCTCTATAAACTTTACCAAAAAGAAATGTCAGTTGAACTGCTATTTCTGAGAAGACATGCACAGAACTCCTTTATTTTATCAGATTTAATCTATCAATTTAATCACTGTAAGTGTGAGTATAAATGAGAATAGTTCTAAAGGAAATTTGCTACAGCAGATATCAATGTGTAAAAGGTATCTCTTCTTCAAAGGAAATGGAGGGGGAAGGGCTCTTTAAAATGGCCTTTGTTCTTTTTGCAAGTAACTGATTTTTTTTAAGTATATCAAATAAGGCAAGAAAAAGCTTTAATTAAAGTGTTAATCTTAAACGTTCAACACAAATATTTTGCAACTGCCATTACTAAATAGTACTCACATTCGCTGGTCACGGAGGCTGATCATGCGTTTCATGGTAGCATATTTCCTTGCTTTCTTCTGCTTCCCCTAACAAGTTAAAAATAAATCATTGTTCTGAAGAAATATATAGAATCCTGTTTAGTTCTTTCTAATAACAAAGCAGAAAAGAGGGTCCTTTGGCACCTTGAAGACTAAAGGACTTATTTTAGCATTATTGTTAATTAACTGCATAGCAAATTTTTGCATTGGTTAATTGGAAATTAACTGCCACAATGTGTATGGTAAACACTCCTCTAAAAGTGTTATGACCAGTGTTAATAATACAATTGTTATTTCTTCTGTCTCTTTTCATTCTGATCCCATCCCTACAACCACATATTGTGCACGTACCTAAGGCCTGAATATTGTTTTCCATGCATCTGTGGAAGCAAGTTATAATTATAAAAGCACACATTTAAATAAATCTGTTAATCTTAAAGGTGCCACAAATCTTTTTCTTTTTCATCAGATAGCGCTTTCACTTGGAAAATTTCTAGTTCTTTTGTAACAGCCATCACAATTAACACTCAAATTCTGAGAAAATGATGCCAAAACTCAAGAACTGACCTGACCTCAATGGCTGTCCAATAATTTCAGATATATATGGTCAATTGTGACATTGTAAGGCACTGTATTCTGTCATCTGCTTTTCTTTGTTTCTGATGACCCGAACAAATGACATGGATGTTACTTTACAAGTTTTACTCAAATATATTTTTTTCTCAAACCAAACACCCCCAGAGTAGCCTACTTTTAAGAGACCATGGCAAGTTCTTGCCAATGCCAGTACTCCAGTGGACATGTTTCACATATTGAATTACTTATTACTGACCCTACCAAATCTATCCTCAACACTATGCTTCCATGCCTTGCTTGGGACTCCTATGCTTCTCACTCTGTGTTAGATTCTTAGTGAAATATATTGGAGAGAAATGAAGTAAAAGACTAGCTGAGGCAGGGCTGGCATTATTGGATGGGCAAGCTCATTCTTGGTGCCAATATGTGTCTGGAGGCCAGACATTTGTTGAGTATACTGCCTGCAGCAAGTTAAGAAGGAAAAAACATATACTTGACTTTTTAGTTCTAAAGGTTTTTTGGAATGCAAGTAGAAAAACAAATCTTAGCTTTAGCCAATTTAATTAGGTTTAAAGTATTATTATTCAAGGCTTTTTTGCACTACACTTTTATAGTGCTACTAGCATATTTACCCAGCACTGCTTGGGATTTTATTTTCCTCTTAAGAACTCACCCAACTGTCTTCTCCAGTACCTGTAACTTTTTCCCATATTTCCCAATGCAATCTGTATTCAGTTATTTATGTACACAGTTTGGGTTCCTGAGGGTGTACACTGTCCTCCTCCTTGCTGCTAGGCCTCATATCCATAGCAACCAGCCTATTTCTGTACTTGTAGGTTTTCCCCATATTCCCCAATCCAATCTTTATTCAGAGTTGTTAACGTTTAGAGATTGGGTTCCTGAGGGAATACATTGTTCTCTTCCTTGCTGCTAGGCATCGTCTCCATAGCACTGACCTATTGCAGTACCAGTAACTTTTCCCCATAGTCCCCAATCCAATCTGTGTTCTCTGGTGATGCTGATGTACTGGCTTCTGAATTTTTTTGCTTTCTGTTGAATTTGTGCAATGGCTTTACATTTTTCTGGAAGCATTTTTTTGTTTTGAATTTCAACTTTAAGATTCCTCACACATGGAACCCGTGCAATCTACTGTGCGAGGCAAGAAGACCTTGTAACTATGTTGTGTATGTCACTTTAATTTTTCTTACATATACCTCCCAAATGTTTTCTGGCATTCTTATTGATGGTAGGCCTCATCTCCAGAGCAACCAGCCGGAGGCTCAAGAGCTCTCTGGCTGAGAATTCTAAAGCCCCCCCCCCAAACTGCCAACTCCACAGAACCTTCACAGCCAGCCAATCATATGAGGCCTTCACCTGCCTGACACAGACAGACAGACAATTCAAGAGGGATATTGACAAGCTGGAGCAAGTCCAGAGGAGGGCGACCAAAATGGTGAGAGGCCTGGAAGCCAAGCCCTATGAGGATAGACTTAGAGAGCTGGGTATGTTTAGTCTGCAGAAGAGGAGGTTAAGAGGGGACATGATAGCCATGTTTAAATATTTGAAGGGATGCCACGTAGAGGAAGGAGGGGACTTGTTTTCTGCTGCTCCAGAGACCAGGACAAGGAGCAATGGATTCAAGCTGCAGGAAAGAAGATTCCACCTGAACCTCAGGAAGAACTTCCTGACAGTCAGGGCTGTCTGGCAGTGGAATCTGCTGCCTCGGAGTGTAGTGGAGTCTCCTTCCTTGAAGGTTTTCAAGCAGAAGCTTGATGGCCATCTGTCGGGAGGGATTTGAGGGTGTTCCTGCATGGCAGGGGGTTGGACTGGATGGCCCCTGTGGTCTCTTCCAACTCTACATTTCTATGATTCTCCGATTCTATATAGCAGATTATTCAATTTCCAACACCCTGTGGAATTCTGGGGTTTGTAGTTTCCTGAGCCCAAAGATGCCCCTCCCTAAACTGCAAACCCCAGGATTCCCTGGGATGTTCAGAGTGGCATAATGGCACTACAACAGTGTAGGGCGGAAAGATCCTCAGTCTGGTGTTGCGTTATCTACTTAAAAAAAGAACATCATATAGCTTTACTTTGATACAACGTTACCAGGCACTACAAGCAGTCTAACCACTGACAATAAAAGAAAGAAAGAGGAAAACACGGAACAAATTAAAGGTGGGTCGATGGAGAGGTTACGGGACACCAAGGGATATCTCTCTCGGGCCAATCAATTTGTATTATATACAGAACTAATCTAAGATAACCTGGAGCAACTGGGCCCTTGCATAGGGCGGGAGCAGGAAGACACTCACCATCTTAGCGGTCCCCCCGACACGATCGCCTTTATCGTCCACTTCCGGCGCACCGTTCGTGTGTCCATTGGTTTATACGTCACGTCCGGGCCTTGCCAAAAAGGGAGGGAGGGAGAAGCAGCGATCCGTTCTGACAGAGCAGCCCTACAACCGACGCAGACCGTTAGTATCCTCCCGGGCGGTTGCTCCCTGGTTCCCTCCCGCGGCCTCCCTCGGCGCCGCTTTTATCTTCCTCCGGGGGGAGGGAAGAGAAAGGGGGCCTCGCTGGGGCGGAGGGCGAAGAGGGAAGCACCTGCCGCTGAGAAGGGGGCGGCGCCCTTGGGGAATCCTGCCCTTCCTTCTGCCGACGGGAAGGAGGAGCGGTGCCCTACTTCTATGGGGATTAGGGCTGTGGGGGGAGGAGGAGGAGGAGGGCGGGGGGGAGAGGCGCCGGGTCCGACGGTGAATTTAAAGGTGGGGGATAAGTCTGAGCCCTCGAAGGGAGTCAGGCCCATTTGTGCCGCTTCCCCAAGTCCCCCCTTCTGGCCCCTTGCGGGCTCGGGAAAGAAGTTCGGCCGTAGTGCCCCATGTGCGGGGGGAGAAGTTTTATATCGGGTCAGACTCTCAGATACCGACGCTCCTGAATTCGAGCTGTTTGAGCCTCCTTTCCCTTCCTCTCCCCAAACTTCCGCACTGGATTGTTACCGCGCTATCGTTCCTCTAGGGCCCCTCCCCAAACGGCACACCCCTAGAGGATATTAGAAGTGGAATAGTAGTGCGATAGCAGCCTAGTGCGGAAATGGCCTCTCCCGCCGTCCCTCGTCGTCGCCCTCGCGGGCCTTTTTGCTGTGTTTGGCAACTTTCTCTTGCGCTCTTCGCTTCGTGTTTCAGGCGAAGCCAACTCCCGTTCACAAACGCTCAGCTTCTCGTTCTGGCTTTCCTCACCTAGTGCTTCTCCTGTTTTAATTTTGTCTTGAAAGCTGGTATTTATTTGGAGAACTCACAGAATCATAACAGACAACTTTTCCCGTGGTTTTTTGTTTCGGGGAGGCTTCTCAGTTGTCCCACTATAGGATCCGTCTTGATTGGAAAGCTTTCCCCCCCATCCTGTAATCATTTCTGCATTGTTGTCATCTGCATATTCAGCTGCAGTGAGGTATTTTTCACTATTCTGGGGGAATATTCAGTTCTGATTGTGCTGTTGTTTTGGAAGAATCCATAGTTGGAAATATTACCCTGAACTGGGTTTTGATTCTGTTTGTTTTTCGCAGCAGTCCTTTTGTTTTGGTTGTGAAACTGTAGGGATTGTCCTGTAGGTTGAGCCAGTCGTGAATGGTCCCTTTATAATGAGGTTTATGAGTGTATTGGGGTTTAAAAAATAGACTTGTTACTGGGAGGAGGGGAGGCTTCTTCTCTATAAACCTTATACAAAATTGAAACTCATAAGCTAGTATATGAAAAATCATTTAATGTGTTAGGCTGTGAAATCCTGTCCTACACTTGACCTTGATTTTATGAAAATATTTATTTAAGAAAACCTTTGTATACCGAATACTGAAAGCAGATAAACGAATGGATCACTTCCCACTTAGTGGCTCATTTGAAATAATTCTGAATCCCAGTTTATTTCTGTATAATGTGGTAATACAGTTTTTGCTACAGATAGATTATTCCTTTGCAGACAGTATCTTTCCAGATGCATGACTTGGAGGAAGAGGCAGTGGTATATTCTTACCCACAATCCCTGCCTTCTATTCTTTTTACTTAATTACTTATTTGATAATGTATGGTGAGTTAGTATCGTTACTAGATGACCGCATGCAAAAGTTCTACAGAATGTTACTATTTTTCTCCCATGTAGTCCAAAAATGATTAGAATATGTATGGGATAGTGGTTGGAAATCAGTGCCTTGTTTGTATACTGTTCTATTAGTTTTTCCTAATCTTTTAAAATTATTGTTCAAAATGCTGTGTAATAAAAAAGACTCTACTTGCTTATATTTTTAAAAGAGCTATAGGTTAGCTGGTAGTTGAACCATAAGGTTGTAGCCCCATTTTCCAGATTCAGCCAGTTGGTTCTTGCCTTGCTTTCGTAGTATCTGCTGTCTGTTTGATGAAGCTAATACACTTGGATTGCCTTGTTTTTGTGAGCCTTTATGTTATTTCTAACTTATGATAACCCTATGGCAAATCTATTAAAGCGTTTTCCTAGCAGAATTTATTCAGAGGGGGTTTGCCCTTGCCTTCCTCTGAGTCTGTGAGAGTGTAATTTGGCCAAGGTCACACAGTAGGTTTCCATGGCATAGCAGAGACTCAAACCCTGGGCTCTCAGTATCTTAGTCTAACACTCAAACTACTGCACCCCACTGGCTCTCCATTGCCTTGTTATGAACAAGTTATTAAACTTTGTGTTTAAATAGCTTAATTTTCTTGAGTGCCAGAAAAAGTCATTTTTCAAATCCTCTTACTTAATAAAATCAATATGTACTTATAGTGTATCTTCCTGTTGTGTTAGATGGAAAGGTTGTTATGGTAATATTGTCTGTTTAGATAATGTGCTTGGCATTGTCTTGGAGCTTCTTGTTCTAATCTTATTTTTTCTGTGGGCTGCTTCTCACAAGATGTTTTTCTAGTATTGATGTGTTTTCCTTGTGGGGAAACTACACAGATCACGTATAGTGCTCATTACTTTGAATTAATGAATTCATGCTAGTTCACATGTAGAAGTACAGCAGAAAATCTCAATTGGCAGTAATTTTTCAGCATATCCAGTGAAAGAATTGTGTGTATATTAACATGTGTGATAAAGTACATACCAGATTTCTGTAGTTATCCACATGGAAATGAATTCCATGTGGGAAGTCTTGCTAGTGATAAAAAGGCAATAACATGGGACAAATACTAACTTGAGTTTCTTTAAAAGGTGTTCCTGCAAAAGAGGGCTTAAGGTATAAGGAAATACTATGTTTGACCGATTATATGTTCTGGAAACTATTGGTATAGAAAGAAATAGGCTGTTCTACTCACAATTGTTTTTGTAGTCTTTAGCTTGATTATGGCTATTATAGTACTCTCTGCTAATTGATCTCATTTGGAACATGAGTGGATCCCATGAATTGAACCAAACATAAACTGATTTCTCTGTCATGTTGGACTTTGAATAAGATTTAGGGAGGAAGATGATTGCTTCAATGTGGTAACAAGTTATGTTAGAATCTTTATTTTAAAATCTTTATTAACAGTTACTTTTTTAAAATACTTTTGTTCCAGTTACTGACCATATTATTATTTTTTCCCATACTTGATTATAGTTACCCTGAATTATGTTATCCACATTATAACATTGGCCATTAGACAAAAGCCTGTGCCATCCTTTTTGTTTGTGTCTCTCTTGAGGGAATGGCCCATCAATCCAGCAACAAACTCACTGTATAGTGAACATTTTGTTCATCAGAAAATTGTGGGGAGTTTTTATTAGAAGTCTTGGGGAGATTGCTATTCCATATCCACAGCACTGCCTTGATAAAGCTACTATGTGGATTCAAAAAAGAAAGAAGGGAATAAAAAGTTGCTATGAGCTGATGGATGAGAGCTTTGTGTACCACTGCAGGACACTGAATATGTTTTAAGATGCAGAATTTATTAAACAAATTATAAGAAATCTGGTTAGAGTAGCTCTGGAAGACACATTTAGAATGGTGGGCTTCAAATTAATATTTCATTGTCTGTGTTAAATTATGCATACTGCTGGTAATGCAGAATACTAGTAACACACAAGATATACTTTTGCGAATGTCTTCAAGTAGTTGTAGAAGCAATGTTAACTTATTTTCATAGCAGCCAGAGAGAAAGAAGACCACTACTCTCAGTACTAGATGGAAAAGTACAAGGCATTATGGACAGAATATTAACATATCCAAATGCTATATGATTCCACAAAAAATTACCTCTAAAGTCACTAGTACCAAGGTACTCTCCTGGTATCCACTTTTGATAGAATGTACCCCAGTACTGCTTGACCGTTCTAATTGATAGCCTTTGAATGCAGATAATTATCCTAGAGTTTAGTTTTGAGTTTGCTGATTCTTCTAGTTACCAAAAAATATATATAAAAATTTTTTAAAAAATCTGTTTGTCTTGAGATCAAAATGGGAAAAGAAGGTTACAGGGAATCTTATAATAGCCCACATTTTATTAGTTTATTTTATATCCTGTTTTTCTCCCAACACCAATTAAAACAAGGTACATCTAAAAATCCTCACAAAAGTTAACACATTTAAAACACATTAATACAGTTAATATTTTAAGAAAGATAGATCTAAACATGTATCTTTTGAATAATTAGTTCGTCAGTATATTATCCAGTTGTTTGGAATGATTGGATACATGTTAGCTTTCCAGTCTGATGATTAATTTTACTGTGTCCTGGAAACAAGCTAACTATGAAGACCAGTTTCTTCTGGTCCATTAAATATGCTTGTTATGTAGTGCAAAGGAGTATAGTTTGCCTGTGTCAGCTCTTTTGCTTTCTTCTGTCTGCTTTTACTGTCATTTCATATACAGTAAATGAATCAGAGATAAATTTACTAACAATGTAAGAGCAATTTTCAGGCAAAGAGAATTCTGAAATAATGTACTTAAGAACAGTAACAAAATTGCTGAGTTAAAATGAATGTCGAATGAGCAGGAAAGATATTGCCAGATTTTTAGACAAAATTTATAGAGGAAGTATGTTATTTCATCAGGCATTGGGGATGCTAATGGGTCATGTTGGAATGCCAACTTTTATCTTCTACAGTAATTACTTTTCTTGCCTGAATGGAGGAAGAAATACTGAGACTATATTTAGATTCTTTTGAAATGCAAACAGTCTGTACTGAGGTCAATTGGAATTCCCTGTTACTGAACAGTCTTAAAGCATGTTCATTTTAAAAGAAATAACTCTGTGTTGTGAAAGTGACAAAGTGAAGACTTTTCAGTGGCAGGATGTCTCTTACTGACTTTGTTAACAGTTCAGTAGAGGTCTTGTTTTCATAAAAGCACAAGATGAACTTAACAAAGACAACTCCATATCTTTACATTGGAAATTTATTTTCATCTGCTGTTATATTGTCAATTAAAATTGTTGAAAGCCATTGATACAAGTTGTTAGTACTGCTACTTAGTGACAATTGTGTTACTTTGAGGAGTACAAAATTGAGTGTTTCATGTGAGTGTTGATAGGAGAGCCCTCATAGCCTTGATGAACAACAGTGAGAGGAGGCAGTTTGTTACTCCAATATCAAAGTGAGCCATTCTCCAGCCAGGTTTAGCCATATACAGGTTGAGCCTCTCTCATCTGGAAATCAGAAATTCTCCAGAACCCAAAACTTTTGGAAAGCAGACTCCAATCTCCTTTCTATAAGGAACATGAGGGGATTGTGGAAATTTGCTTGGGACTGAGCACACTGTCCCAAATGAGCTGAGAGGTTAAAAAGGATACCAAGCTGTTTAAGAGAATTTACGAGCAGTGTGTGCAGTCCCAACCAAGCCTTCATAATTCCCTCATATTCCCTACAGGAAGAGGGAAAGAGGAGAAAGATTGACAAAAGGGCAGACTCCATGTTGCAAGAATGGTATACAATTTACAACAAGTACACAATGGTATATATCCAACAACAATATACAAAGGTATATATTTCATAACAATTTACAATTTAAGCTGTATATTAAACATAAAAGAATTTTGTTTTTTGATCTGGGTCCTGTCTCCAAGAAATCTCATTATGTATATGCAAATATTTTAAATTCTAAAATACAGAACACTTCTGCTCCCAAACATTTTGGAAAAGGGAGGCTTAACCTGTACTAACCAAGGGACAGCTAGGGTAGAGAATTACATAGTACAGACTAAATGGGGATTCAGTGGCTTAATGCTATTCCCCTCTGTCCATTCATTCCCACTTCATACTAACTGCCTCATTGCTCAGTTTAGTCTGCCTAGTTGATCCCTTGAACACCAAGCAGACTTTGAAGCAGAGGTTGTTCTGTATATGATCTATTAGGTGAAGCAAACTTCAGGAATTATTATTAAATTTTATTTTGTATCTGGAAGTGTGTTAACTTTTTATGTTGCTTTAATTGTATCTTGACCTGAGATCTTATGATAGAGGGTAAGATAGAAATAGTTTAAATAAATAAGTCATGTGTCACTGGAGCATTTTTGGATTTAGCGTACCTTCATTCCTCAGTGTGGAAACTCACTTTCAGAGTTGAGATCTGGAGCTGCTTTACTGGCCTGCCTACCTGCCTGATAATTATTACATATTTGGAAAGTTAAGCTGATTTCGTGTCAACAGAGAACTGGAAAGATAGTCATGCTTGGGCAGGTGGGATTTTCCCTGGTATGTGCAGAGTGAGGAGGCATTTTGAGACTGGGTTTTTGTTGAAGTACAATAAAAGACTTAGGAGAATTTTTCCAATCTATAAAAGGAGGGTAGAATAACAGGTTCTTTGCTGTGTAAAATTGTGGGATTTATTTGTTAGTTGCTGGACAGGAGCTGATGTGCTTTGGCAAATATAGATGATGTAACTTTCTCCTTTATATTTCATTAGTGTACCCATCTCAACTTTTTTTTCTTTAGAGTTCTCTTTAGGGAATAATTGAACATATATCAAGAGTTTGGCAAGAAACCTTGGCTTTTTAAATACTCCAGACATTTCTGAACACTGGCTAATTTAGATTTTCTCCTCCTTGTATTTCAGTGCTCTTTATTGTTTTCTTTCTATATTAGAATACTTCTGCATAGATATACAAGAATGGAGAAAAATTT
This sequence comes from Ctenosaura bakeri, assembly GCA_948474755.1. Classification (NCBI taxonomy): domain Eukaryota; kingdom Metazoa; phylum Chordata; class Lepidosauria; order Squamata; family Iguanidae; genus Ctenosaura; species Ctenosaura bakeri. The sequence continues at coordinate 47,465 of CAOLHI010004483.1, read as the reverse complement.
GGAAACAACGTCATTTAAAAAAATTATCAATAAGAATAAAAGAGAATTATTATAAATTAGTGTGGAAATGGTACTTGACTCCAGTGAAATTAAATCAAATAGATGAGAAATATTCAAGATTATGTTGGAGAGGATGTCAAGAAATTGGTACATATATGCATATGTGGTGGAATTGCAATAAGATAATGGAGTTTTGGCAAAAGGTTTTTAAAGAGATAAAAGAGATTATAGGAGCAGATATACCAGTATGTCCAAATATTGCATTGTTGTCTATATATGATAAGGTTGAGTGTACTCAAGTAAAGAAAGAATTAATAACAAATTTGTTAACTGCAGCGAGATTAATAATAGCAAAAAAATGGAAAGCAAATGAAAAATTTCAAATAGAGGAATGGTATAACGAAGTGTGGAAAATTGCAATTAATGATAAACTAACATGTAGAATTAGGTTTATGAAAGGTTTGGTTAAAGGGAATGATTTTGAAGAAATTTGGAAAATATTTTTGGATAAAGTTCTGAAAAGAGATAGTAATACTACCCTGTCAAAAGAAGAATGGCAATTTTGGAAAGTGGATTAAATAAAAAGTTGGCTCTGGGGGGTGGGTATTTTTTAGTTTTAGTTTTGTTTTTCTTTTATGTTGTATATTTTGTAATTTTTAGTAGGTGTGTGTGTTAAACTTGTGATTTATAGATTTAAATGGATAAGTGATGTCAATGTTTTTTTAAAAAAAAAGTTAAAAGAATTAACAATAGAAATAGATTAAAGGGGATGTGAAAAATATTGAATTAAATGTGAAATTATAACAGTTGAACAGATTTATAAATTTAAGGGTAAAGGTGCAAAATAACAATGAAAGTTAGTATTGCTTAAGAGAAGAGAAAAAAAGAAAAAGAAAAAAAATTTTTTTTAATTCACTATTATGTATATCACATGGTGTTTAATTTTTTTTTCTTGTTTTGTATTTGTGATTTAGTTATATAATTAATAAAAAAAAAGAAAAAAAAAGAATACTTCTGCATAATACTGTTGGTTAAATTCATGATTCTTTATCATTTTGATAAATAGGCATGTCCTAGTAGCTGAATAGCCTGGTCCTAGATTTGAGAAGTTTTAGTTTTCAATATGCAGCATGATGTTTTCTCCATGAGCTTTTTTCATGTAAGCACTGTTTTTCTTCCTTTGTTCCACATTACAAACATTCAGTTGTTGTTCATTGTTACATAGAATCTAGAACTGTCTTCTTGTGAGATAATGCTTATTTTGCAAAGATACCACTTTGTTCATTGTTCAAACCACTGTATTCAGAGAATGTGACTTCTCACCCTCACTATACCCATGATTACTGTGAATTCTGTTGGATAGTTTCAATGACATCTCTGAGGAGTGACACATGTCTCTTCTACTCTTGCCCTGTACCATTAAACAAAAGTTGTGTTCTCTCCAGTGCTGTCTGGCAGGAGCGTGTACGTGAGAAGTAGGGGGAGGAGAGGGAGATGTGCACAACAGCACAGCTGTCCTGTCCTTCTGTTCAATTATATGTAGACTGGACATTATGCTTCTCTCTTTGAATGTGGGCTTGCAAGATCAGCAGGCAAACTATTGAGACATATACTCACTGATCATCTAGACAAATCTGATGTCCAGTGCTCTTTTACCTGGACATTTGTTATTCTGTCTGCTTGCTAGCATCTGTTTGACTGTATTTTATTTAAATCAAGGATAATAATATTGCCAGCTTTCAAGATATCAGAGTTTGTAAAAGGAGTAAAACCATCAGGATAAGAAGGTAGAGTCAAAGGCTAGGCTTTTAAAAATACTTTTTTTTTTGTTTGGCTTCATCATATCTTTTAAAAATATTAGCTGCCTTCTATTGCCTCTCAGGATCTGATCTCTGACTTGGCCAGGTACTATGAGACTCCATTGCTGAAATGCAGGCATCCATTCTTTATCTATCAGGCTGTTTCCTTTCAGTGTAAGAGCTGCCAGAAGCGTCAAACTTTAGGCAACTTTAGCAATTTAACAGAAGACAATTCTGCTACAGGTGTGCTTCAGTTAGAGAGCCAGTGTGGTATGGTTTAAGTATTGGACTATGACTCTGGAGAGCAGGGTTCAAATCCCTGCTTAGCCATGGAAGCCCACTAGATGACCTTGGGCAAGTCACATTTTCTTGACTCAGCCTCAGAGGAAGGTAAAGCCTCAGAAGAAGGTAAAGGCAGACCCCCTCTTACTTCTTGAATAGTAGAATTTGGTACCAGAAACAGAAATAGCATGGAAAGAATAAGGATGGGTTCTTAAACTGCTCTTCCTTTTTGTAGTTTAACATGTTTTGCGAAACTTCTGTTCAAAATGATCAAATATGTATGTGTCAGATGAAACAATCAGGTCATGTAAGCCTTGCCTAAGTGAACAAAAACATTTTGAATCTTCTAGAGATCACTTGGAGGCTTTTTCCAAAACATATCCAGAGATGAATTTTTCTTTAACCAGCCTCCATTTTTTTTACAATTTCCATTTTGCTGGTCAAACTTGTAGGTGTATGCCTTTTTAATATGCGGGGAAGAGCTGGTAAGTCAGTCTTATCTGTACACACCTTTTCTGTGTTGTGCTGTTCACATGTACTTTGAATGTGGAGACAGCTGCTGTTTACTTTCCCTATTGTTGGCAGACACATACATCTACTGTAGATTTGGCTAGAAATGAAATGTGCTGTTTCCTAGCTAATGCTTTTCCAGAATTGTTTACTGCAGACCGCTGTTGCAATCCAGCACCAAAAGTCTGTGTTCCTTCACTATTCTTTGTTCCTTCACTATCCTTTGTTCCTTTACCATCCTGTTGTTGCTAAAATAAATAAATAAATCCCAAATTGACAGAGGAAAGGGGGGGCTGAGCAGGTATAAAAAGACTTTGTAAAAAGGAACTTCTCTGTCAGCAGCTTTGTTAACTGAGGTATGGCTGTATTGTTTCAGTCTAGAAAAACTGTTTATTGTACAAGGTATATAAACTAAGCATGTGGCAGGAACTAATTGCTAACTGCAGTTCCCTACCATTTGTACTTACATTGAAAGAAGCACCTGTGTACTTGTGAAACATGAAGAACATCTTTTTCAAATACAAAAATATTCACAGGATCGCTGCTTGAACAGTCCACACTCACGTGTGTTTCCCTCATGTTAGGCGATCAACACCAAAATTCTTTTCTGTTGAAAATGTTAACTCCACTCTCTCTGAGGTCAGTTTTAAAAATCCTGCCTTGCCAGCTGGTTGAGGTTTTCTCACTCTCTCTGCCTCAAACATTTCCAATTCAAAATTTCTCAAATCACATAACCAGGTGTTAAAATTTAGAAATGCCATCAGTATCTAGTGATACCTTAAAGAAAAGAAGAGCTATGGATGTAGATCCCAAACGAGGAGACACTTCTTTAGTCTCAGAGAAAACGAGAAGGCAAATGGACAAAGAGCAAGCCCATAAATCTGCTGTTCTGACTGCATCACATCAAGACTCAGAACAAGAGATGGATAAAAATAAAACTGACCAGTTGGCTACTTCTCTGATCAAGAGTTAGAATCAGTACTGAAAAAGATTTTTAGTGAAACAAAGGGGCTAGCAGAACAGGAAAAGCCAAAAGGTGAAACAAAAGAACAGATAAGGAGGAATAGGCAGTAAGACCTAAGGAAAGTGGGAAGATACTACTTAAGAATCATAGAATCATAGAGTTGGAAGGGACTACAGGGGCCTTTGAGTCCAATCCCCTGCCATGCAGGAATTCACCATCAAAAGCGTTCCCAAGAGATGATCATCTAACCTCTGTTTAAAAGCTTCCAAAGAAAGAGACTCCACTACATTCTGTGGCAGCACATTCCAATGTCAAAGTGCTCTTACCATCAGGAAGTTCTTCCTAATGTTTGATAGAATCTCTTTTCCTGAAGTTTGAAGCCGCTGCTCCACATCCTAGTCTCTGGAGCAGCAGAAAAAAGGCTGGCTCCATCCTCCATATGACATCCCTTCAAACATTTATATATAGCTATTGTGTTGCCTCTTAACCTTCTCTTCTCCAAGTTAAATGCACCTAGGTTCCTTAGTCTCTCCTCATAGGGCATGATTTCCAGGCCTTCTACCATTTTGGTCATCCTCCTCTAGACACATTCCAGCTTGTTAATATCATTCCTGAGCTGTGGTCTCCAAAACTGGACACAGTATTCCAAGTGGGGAATGGTGCCATCACTTCCCTTGACTTAGATACTATATTCTTATTGATGCAGCCCAGAATTGCATTGGCTTTTTTAGCTTCTGCATCGTACTGCTGACTCTTGTTCAGTTTATGGTCTACTAAAACTCCTAGATCCTTTCCATATATACTACAGCCAAGCCAGGTGTCATCCACCTTAAATCTGTGCATTGCCTATTTTCTGCCCAGCTGTAGTACTTTACACTTCTCCCTGTTGAAATTCATTTTGTTAGTTTTAGCCTAGCTCTCTAATCTGTTAAGATCATTCTGATCCTGTCCTCTGGGGGAAGAGTAAAAAAGACAAACATAAGGGAGTTAATAAATTAAATAAGGTACCAGATCAATTGAAGTCGTTTAAAAAAGGTTGAAATAGCAAAGAAATCACCAGCAGCTGTGTCTGCCATGTTGGAAAGGTGGATTCTGAACAGAAGAGTGACACTCTGATTGGGCAAGCTGTTAGCCATACAGAAAGGCAGAAGAGCAGTGAAACAAAGAAGCAAGGCAGCTTGAACGATCAGGCCTCATGGAACGAACTATCTGTTCACTTGAATAGAGGAATTTCTCCAAGAAGTGTAAATTTCCACCCTATGAGTACACAAGCACTAATAACAAATACTTTTCTTGTGATTCTCACAGAGAAAGCAGCAGGAGCAGCAGTTATAAAAACCTGCAGTGGAAAAAATAACAGAACAGCAACTTAATGTGCATCAGTCACAGGAACAGGCATATCTGAAATAGAAAAAGCACCGTTATTTGCTGGCATATAAGATGCATCCACGTGTAAGACGCACTCCATTTATACACTGGCAAATACTGTTTGCCAGTGTATAAGATGCACCTCATTTTCAAACAGTATTTTTCGAGGGGGAAAAATGAGTCTTATATGCCAGCAAATACAGTAATTGAGAAGATAGTGGCTAGGCAAATAGCATGAAGGCTTTCTCCTGACATGAATTTCCAACAGGCAAGTTTTTTTAAGGTCCATTAACAAAACACATATGCATTACACACTGATTGAAGCACTAATTTAAACACTAATTTAAATCAAATGAATTTTAATCAAATGCAAGCTTAATGAATAATTTTTGAACAAGTTTTCACAGCAAGGAGCAACAGAAGATTTAATGAGTTCATCACAATTACAAAATTTAGATACACAAACTATGGCAATAGAGTTAGAAAGTCATTTTGATCAAATCCAGTCTTTGTCTCATAGCAAAGAATAGAACAAAATAATAATGAGAAGGGTGGCAAATGTAAGAAATGTTTGAATAAATCCAAATATTTATCTAACTCCAAAACCAACTAAAATGCAAGAAAAAGTTGCAAAAGGATTTGAATTCAGATTTAGAGCAGGAACGCTTCATTTTTGGAGGGGAAGGTTCCGATGAGATACAGATTAATAGTGAAGATGAGCAATCTTCAGATGCAGAGATGGACACAGAAAGAAATTATGACATCTTATTTGAGATTCAGGATTTTAAATCTCCTAAAGAAAGTATAACATTGGGTTTAGAAAATAAGCAAAAGATGGATCAAGATTAAAATAAGCCTTCAGATAAAGTTTACATTGATAAGAATGAGGTGTCTAAGGTTTTAAAGTAACTAACCCCCAAAATATTGAATTACCAGTGCCTGAGATCTTTAAAGACTTCATAGACCTAGAATGAGAGATACCATTAAATATTAAGACTAATGGACTACTGCCAGAAACTTAATGTGTTTAAAAAGGAAATTATGGCATTCTTAGCAGTGCTTCTGGTTGATGCCCCAATATCGGCTTGAGTTTTCCAATCTGCAGCCCCCAGGCAAAATGACATGGCAGGATATACTAGAGACTGCAGATTTATTAGCACATCTATTGTTATGCTCTTTGAATAAGATTCAGAAGGTACAGCAACATGTGGTAGATGCTGGAAATGATGCAGCTACATTTGTAGCAAGATCAGTCACAGCAGTGATAAGAAGATCATTATGAATAAAACAATGGAAAGTGGACCAGAAATCTAAAGCCAATTTAACAAATAGTCCATTTAGAAGAGGCCTTATTTGGTAAAAAGGCCTTGGAAAAGATATTAGTTGAGAATAAGAATAAAAATAACAAGTAATGCCATCCATGCAGAAAAAGAAATTAGACAAATGAATATTTTGCCATACTTCTCCTTCTTTTTATAGAGGAAGAGAATTTAGAACATTCAGGCCACAGTGGAACAGGTCTCATTTCCAGTTCAGACAGCAGGGACTATGGCAAGTCAGAAGAAGTGCAGGTTATTCCACAAGGGGTGGCTATCAATAGTTCTGACTTCAACAAAATCCTGTTGAGGGGAGGCTTGATGCATTTGATCTTTGGTGGAATTTAATAATAGTGGATCAGTAAGTCTTATTGTTATGATGGAATATCAAATCATGTTTTCCAAGAGGGCAAAGGACAGATATGTTCCCTCACTAGTGTCAAAAAACAAAGACAAGAGGGAAATAGTTGGCAAGGAAATTCAAAATCTGCTGCAGATCTCAGCCATAGAGAATGTACAAGTACAGGCATCCCCCACTTTTTGAAGACTTATTTTTGACATTCTGCTCTTTTGATCTTTGTAAGAGCCAGTGTGGTATAGTGGTTTGAGCTTTGGACTACAACCCTAGAGACTAGGCTTTGACTTTCTGGTCAGCTATGGAAACCCATTGGGTGACCTTAGGCACCTCACACACTCTCAGCCCCTGGAAAACCCCATGATAAGTTCACCTTAGAGTCTCCATAATCCAGAAACAACTTGAAGTCACAAAACAACAACAGCAGCAAAAATTATAGACATGTACTTTTCTTTTGACATAGGATCCATCCTTTTATTATTTTCCTCTTGCATTCTTCCTGTAGAGAAGATGAGTGAATTATGAGGGCTTGCTTTGGACCATGTGTATGCACTGGTTGTGAAGTCTGTTAGCTGGCTTGCTGCCTTTTTTCTGTCTTAACTTGCTTTGGATCACATGTGTATGTGCTGTTTGCAAAGCAATCTCAGAGGAAAAATGTTGCCAAGCTGACTTTGCAAGCAGCGCGTGCCCATCTTGCAAAGGAACCTGGAGAGAAAAAAGACACCAGGTCGACTGAGACACTTTGCAAACAGCATGCACATGATCAGTCCCAAGTGAACCTATGTAATTCCCTCACGTTTCCTACAGGAAGAAGACAAAATTCTGCCTTTTGACCATTTTTCTGACAGTGCTGTGGTCCCTAACCCATCCGATAAGCAAGGGATGTCTGTAAACCAAATCCAAAGGAATATATTCAGTTTTCTTTAGATGACAGTGACTCTTATAGGCCATTGCTAGATCTAAAGTACCTTGATGGATTTGTGAAGTAGAAACATTTCAAGGTGAGAACTTTACAAACCATCTTGGAGAATTTAAACAATCACATGGCCTCAAGTGAACTTCTGGAAGCCTACTTGTGCATTCAACTGAAAAAGCTTTGCAGGAAATACCTACAGTTTCACTACCACAAACAGCATTATCAGTTCAGAGCTCTTCCTTTCAGCCTGTTTGCTGCACCCAGAGTCTTCACAAAAGTGCTAGTGGTGTTAATAGTGAACTTACAATAGGGGATTTAGTTATTCCCATAGCTGGATGGCATTTTACTGAAGAAAAGATACAGGGACAAAGCCAAAAAAAGATGTAGAGGAGACATTGAAGTGTTTATAGGAACATGGATTTCTAATAAACATGAAGAAAAGCTAAGTGCAGTCCACCAAGAACATAACTCATTTGGGAGCTTGGATAGATACCAAAATAGGTTCTGTCTATCTCTCACATAAAAGGAAGTATAAAATAAGAAAGAAAATAAATTATTGCAACTGACCTCTGTGGACTTAATGCATTTAATGCAAAAGTCCAAGGCTTACTAATATCAAGCATACTGCCAGTGCCCTGGGTGATGTTTCACACAAGAAAACTACAGTTGCTAATAAGGCACCATCAGTTGGCAATAATAAAACAGTGTCATTTTTATGTAACACTGTCAATTTCAGTGAAGAAGAATCTGTGTTGGTGGTTCCAAAAGGGAAACTTTGAGGGGTTATCCCATTTTACCTCAGAAAAAGATAAAAAGATGCAAGACTATCCAGATGGGGAGCTCATTGCAAGGGACAGAACTTTCAGAGGGAATGGTCAGTAATAGAAACGAAGAATACGTCTACTGGAATTGAAAGCGGTAAGATTAGAATTGATAGGATTTTCAAAATCAAAAACAGCCAGAATGTATGACTGAACATAGACTACATCACAGTTGTATCTGTGCAAACATGGAGTTTCATGTTCCCCAGTGCTATTAGAGGAGTGAACAGAATGTTAGCTTGGGTAGAGGGGGCAGTGCTTGAGCAGGCAGGGGATCAACCAAGGGGAGGATTCATTAAACTAGAAGGTATTCAAATCATTAAACAATTTGTGGACTGTTCCAGGTGGACTTGTTTGCTGCTGGCTAGAATTTAAAAAGTTTTTTTCCAGTTCATTGTAGATGGAGAGCAGAAAAACACTAATAGCATCACAGCCAAAAGAAATGCTATATACATTTCCTTCTCTACCAGTTTTGCAGAGACTAACAACAAAGATGCACTTATAGCAAGTGTAGGCAGTGTCAGTTGCACCTCATTGGCCACACTGCCCGTGGTTTCCACTGCTATTACACATGTCAGTCCAACCACCTCTTAATTTACTGTAGAGGGAGGATCTGGTTTTACAGAGACCAGTACTACACTCAGTCCCCAAATGGCTGAAGCTGACCTCATAAATATTGAGCAGCAACATTTGAAACATTGGTGTGTGAGTGAGAACGAGATCTCAGAGCCACCATATTCAGTGAGCAAGCATATGTATATTTTTATGCCATTGGGTATTCTGATTTGGTAGAGAACGCAATTCTAGCATCAAGAAGGTAATTCGCTCAAAGAAATACATGATCTGGAAAGCTTTCAAGAAATGGTATAGAGAGAAGTTGGTTTTCTTTGATCAGACCAGATAGAGCTTTGGACTATCTCAGAATGGCATAGAAAAAGGTCTCAGGCCAAACACTTTAAAAAGGGCAAGCGGCTGCATTGTTGACAATTTTGGTACCTGGAGGTCAAGCTCTTTGCAATCATTCTCATGCAAGAAAGTCTTTTGAAGGGGACTACTTTGAAAGCTCCTTTCAAAGTTCATGGTTTCCTATCGTGGGAATTGAATTGAATATTGAATGCATTGAGAAAACCTCTGTTTGAGCTACTGCATGAGTCATCTGTGAGGATTTTGTCACTGAAGGTAGCATTTTTGATAGCAATTACTTCACTGAGAAGAGTGACTGAGATGGTGTCTCTGTTAATCCAACCTTGTGTGGATTTGAGGAGGACAAAGTGACACTGACTTTAGATCTAACATTCATTCCAGAAACTCTGTATATGAAAGGTTTGGATAGAACTATACGCTTGCTAACCTTTTGCCTGAAACCAACCCATCAGTTGGAGAGGAAGTGGCACTCCCCAGATGTTAGAAGAGCTCTAGGAATGTAAAGAAACAAAGCAAATCCAGTACGATACACAGAAGCCCTATCTGTTTGCTTTAATCCTAAGACTTGTGAAACAAAGCTTTGAAAATTATGTTGCCAAGATGGATTAAAGTTTGCATTTTCTAATGTTATGACCACTCAAAGATGCTGAGGTGTAAGAATATATGCACACATTCAACTAGATCCATGGCCCCAACAAGAGCTTTTCAAGTGATTGCTTCTTTTAAAGAAGTTTGTAAGGCAGCATGTTGGAAGGTTCCTTCCACTTTCATAAGTGTTACAAATTAGACAAATATAAAGCTGGTCAGGCAGTATTTGGAAGGACCGTATTAACAGGCAGTAATCAATCACAGTGAAAAACACACCCACCTATGAATTGTGCTTGGGTATATCCCATGAGTATGGATTTTCAGGCAGTCATCCAGAAGATGAGAGGTTGGTACTCATCATAAGTGACCATTCTTGAATACCTGCATGAGCAATCCGCTTGGGATATAGCAGAGAAGGCAAAACAATTCCTACAATTCTAATCTTCTTTGAATAATATATCCAATAAAACATCTATGGCAAGGCTTTATAACTAAACTGATCTGAGAGAGAATGGAGTTAACGTTTTCAACAGAAAAGAACTTTGGACTCCTGGGTTGATCAGCTGGCATGAGAGGAAAACCCATGAGCATGGATTGCTCATGTGCTCATCTAAGAATGGTCATTCACCATGAATACCAACCTCTCATTTATATAAGTAAATCTTCATGTGCAAAGGGCCCCTAACTTCAAAAAGAAGTCCAGCAGATGTAAACAAGAGTAAAATGATACCAGACTTGGTTTATGATGTTGCTTTGTGGTGTTCCTCAACTATTCACTGATGTAAGATCGTAAATTAACCTTGAGTCAATTTAAAAGTCAAATGATACAGAACTATTTGTTTTATTTATTTATTAAAATAGTTATAATTCATCGCTAAAGATCTAAGGCTAGGGTACAAACAGTAAAATAGCTCAAATAATTATGAAACAATTCACAAGGGTAACACTATGGACAAAAATCCACAACTCAGTTGGTCAGAGCCAATCCATGGTCACTGGGCTCAAAAACTTTGGTGAAGATCCCAAGTTCACCTTAGTGCTGACACTGGACTCAACGGGCATCCAAGGAGATGGCACAACTGCAGAGGAGGGCCTCTCCTGTGTCTTTACACAATATATTGTTGTCACTGGAGGGACATGTTTACATGGGAAAAAGCAGCTTCTGAAATATCAGGGCCCAGGCTATTCTGCTTTCTGTGTCCAGCTTTTAAAACATTCAATGTACTTGCTGACTTCCATTTCAGGAAATCTCCTAGCAAGATTGTGAGAGATTACATGGTGTAAAGTGACAATGCAGAGTGCCACTTCTTGGAATGGTCAACTTGTTGCTGTACATGATTCCCTATCCATCACCCTGCATTGTAAGGTCCAGGACTTTTTGTCTCAATGATGTTCTGGCAGCCATCCTATCTTGCTGACATTTTCCTGTTTTCTGCATGGTGAACAAAACTGCTGAGGAATGGGCACTCCTTTATTGTCTTTTGTGGCATGGGAACTTGTATAAAGGTATGTGTTTCACTTGGCTGGAGGGGTAGGAGGCGTACCTGCGCTGACTGTAAATTGCAACTTGTTAGGATATTGCTAGCAAAAAAAGAGAAGGTCTAGTCCAGATTTCATGCATAATGGAATTTGCTGCTCCTTCTGGATGACAAATGAATTGTTTCTCTTTTTCAGAACTTGGAGAGCTTGGAAATGTATATATGCCCAACTAATAATTATGTTCTACTGTGGTGTGAAATGTATTGCCATATCTGGTTGACCCTTGATTGGCTTGCCTGAATGCTGTTCTTCTAAGTAACAAGACATCAATGTTCTGTCTCTAAAGACTGCTAGTATGCTCTTTGAAGTAAACAAGCCTGTAAGATGCTGATCCTGGGTTAGAAGTGAGAAGGAAGATGCAAGTATAGATCCTTCTCTTTTCTATAGGGATGGGTGAGAAATTTGCTGTGCTAATAGATTTAACAGATTTAGCCGATTTGCACATCCTGGACTAAAACAAGCTTTCCAAGAGCTGCAAAAGAAAATGATGCATTTGACAACATACCATTTGAAAAATATCCAAACAATTATTTATTCCAAGAAAAAACTCAAATATGCTTAAGTCAGTGGCATACACAAAACACCACAGACACTTGAAAAATGTGCATAAAAATACAAGTACATTTCTAGGGGTAGGGTAAATGCATTTTTTTTAATCTTTCTGGCTAAGAAGTAATGTTTTGATTGTTTTATTTGCTGCTTCCCCTGGGATATTATTAATGTTAGACATGATGCTGCCAATGTATGTTTTTTTCTTGTGTTGCTTCAGCATGATTTGATTTTCATTCTGTTTTAATATGATACTGTTAATATTTATTGATAGGTATCTTGGAAATTTGATCAAGAACTTTAAGTGGGATATAAATAAATTATATAAATGTGACTAAATGCCAAAGTGACATTCCTATGTTTGATTTTGGTACTTTCTGTGATTGCAGTTGTTAATCATACCGAGTGCCAACATTTATGATGAATATTAGTAATATTCAGTTTTCTGACACTCAAAGCACCACACAGTATACGTTGGTACTAAGAGCAAAACTTAGTTTTACAATTCCGTGCTGTAGAACTGTCATGTGTTCATTTTGTTCTTTTATTCAAGTGCAGAGTAGAGTTAGGGGGGAAAGAAGAATTAGAGCATGTTTGTGGTGTTTTGTAGAAACGAGGTGTTTGGTCAGGAGATTGTCACAAACAAGGATATCTAACTTGGTCTGTTTTTTTGCATTTCAGATGCAGCTGTGAGCCTTGGCTGTGTGTCTCGTTGAAGGGACCTGATGTTTTACGTTATTGGTAAGCAAAGAAAATATTCTAGGAAGCTCCTAAAAGAGCCTCCAGTGTCTACTTCTAACTCAGTTATGTGAACCTCAGAGACTGTTGTGCTAGTACTGAGTGTATTAATTTGCATATTGTTTTCTCTTGCTATAGCCTTGTCCTCAGACCTACCACAGTTTCCCTCTTTTAGTTCTTGCTGTGGGTTCAGCAACTGGTGAAAACATTTTAGTGCATATTAGAAGCCAAATAGTGCTTCCATGTAATGTGGGATAAATATAATAAAGCTAAGTAAGAGATAATTTGTCGCCTTTTTATTCTACCCTAAATACTTCTGTCCAACGGCCCTGTGTGGTGACTTTTTTTTTCTGAGATTTTTCACTTCAGTTTTCATCCAAAGTAATTCTGAGCTGCCTGAAGTTCCAACTCCTTCATGGTGATAGATGGTGAGTATTTTCCTGGGGTGAATAAGTGCTCTCTATTTTCTCCTTGCTACAGGTGGAATCACAGTATCTGTGGTAGCCTTTTTTTTCACCATTAAGTTCCTCTTTGAGCTTGCCGCACGTGTAGTCAGCTTCCTGCAACATGAGGACCGGGAGCGTAGAGGAGAGCGGACCATTTATGACTACGTGCGAGGCAACTACTTGGACCCCCGCTCTTGCAAAGTGTTCTGGGATTGGAAAGACCCCTGTGAGGTGGGCCACAGCATGGCCTTCCGAGTGCATGTAAGGCAGTATTTCTTTTCCCATGACAGTTCTGGATCTAGGTTTTATTCTGAGAGCAGTGCAGGGCACAACTCCCATTTTAATAAGTATGAGATTATTCCTTTCAAATTGTTACATAGGCTGAACATTTTCTGTTGTTGTGGGCAGCATCGCCACTGACCTGGACAATAATAAGTGTATATCTGCTATTAACTTTCTTTTACAATAAGTTTTATTTGGGTTCTGGCTTCTGAATGCAAATGATTAGATTTAAGTGATCTAATGATGCAATTTTGTCCTTTTTCTTTCTGAGCTTAGTCCTGTCACTTCCTATTTGTTATGTGCCACGAGATTGGTTTTGACTTATTGTGACCCTATGAATACGAGATCTCCAAAAGATCTTGTTATAAACTTGGTCAGGTCTTATTTTTTTTTTTTATTATTTATTTGTATCCCGCCTCTCCATATGGATCGAGGCGGCGAACAACTTACAAATAGCATGTATTTCGATACATATCTATACATCGTGAAGCATGTTTAGAGATGACTTTTTGTGTATGTGATGTAAACACTTCTGCCAAGTATGTCTAAGCCCAGAGGTAATGACAATTCCATATCTACATAGCTGAGCATGATACAGAATACTGAGTTATTGTGTTGCACTTCTTGCATTAGTAATAGAAAGGATGCTTCAACTTATCTTACATCTCTGCAGTTCACTACTCACCTTGAGCTTCTTGATTATACAGTTGTTCTATAAGAATGGCCAGCCCTTCCCTGCTCATCGTCCTGTGGGACTGCGAGTTCACATCTGTCATGTTGAGCTAGCAATGGATATTCCTGTGACCCAGGAAGTACTTCAGGAGCCCAGTTCCAATGTGGTGAAGGTGGCATTCACTGTACGCAAGGCTGGACGCTATGAGATCAGCGTAAAGCTTGGAGGCTTGAATGTGGCATACAGTCCCTACTATAAAGTCTTTCAGCCAGGTAAGTCCTAATTTAAGCTATAACAAGGCAGGACACAGAGGGGAAAACAAATAATGTGCATGAGCATTACTACTGCTTTTGTCACTTAACATTTATTTATTACTGTGATCGTACTAGGTAGCAGTTTGAGAATTCTGGATTATATTCTATGTGCCAAGGTCTGGGAAAAAGCTTCCTTTTTTATTTATTTGTTTATTAGTATATTAAAAATTTGATTCCACTCTGGGTGGCTGAGTAATTTAAAACAATAAAAATAAACCTTCTGAAAATATATTGAACAATTGGATAATTTGCAAGCTGAATAACTTTAAATGTTAATATCTAAAACCATATATATATATATATATATAATATATATATAACATACAGAGTTGGAGAAAGCACTATGCTCTAAAACAGTGGTTCTTAACTTGTGGTCCAGAGAACCTTGGGGTCTGCGGAGCCCTCACAAGGGATCCGCAGAGCCCTACTGCTAGACACCAACAACAGTGGCAGCAACAGGCACGCAATAGAGGAAGTTATATATATTGATGCTGAGGGAGCAGTTTCAACAAAGGAGCAGTTTCAGCACCGGAATCCGCACCCTCCATGCATCCTTACTTTGTAAAGTGACATGGAAGAGGCATGCACATGCATCCAAACTGTGACTTTGAAGACCAGGGTCAGAATCCCCACTCAGCCATGGAAACCCACTGGGTGACCTCAGACAAGTCACATTTTCTCAGCCTCAAAGAAAGGCAAGGCAGAAAAAAACATGCTAGGAAAATCCCATGATAGGTTTGCCTTAGGGTCACCATAAGTCAGTTTTCAAAGGGAGAGACATGTGGCTAGAAAGAACCTCCCCTTGTCAGCAGCGCTTTGTTGCCGAGTTCTTTCCAAGTCACTTCTGACTTATGGCAACCCTAAGGTGAACCTACCACAGGGATTTTTTGCCAAGATTTGTTAAGCTGTTGTCTTCTTCTGAGGCTGAGAGAATGTAACTTGCCTAAGGTCACCCAGAACTTAAGTAGGAATTCAAACCCTAGGCTCCAGAGACCTTTAATGAATAAATATTTGAATATTTAAATCTAAATTTAAATCTTTAAATCTTTTGAGGGTCCCTGATAAAGAACGGGTTAAGAACCATTGCCCTAAAAACTATAATAAAAAGTCAGATTTTAACTTGGCACCAAAATGAAACCAGTGTTGGCACTACTCAGGCCTCTAGGGGAGGATATTGCACCACTGGCTCTGTCCCATGTCATCACACAGTATATGTTCCCTGCTGGGGCAGAGAAGAGGGCCCCTCCAGCAGATCTGTCTCAGGCAAACATATATATATAGAGGGAGAGTCCCTCAAATACTGAGGTCCCAAGTATTTAGGCTTTAAATGTCACTACCAGCATCTTGAATTCATACAGGTAATGTATTGGCAGTTGGTGCCATATGTTTAAAACTGGTGTTGTATGTTTTCTTTAAGCTGTCCCCATCAGAAAACTAGGTGCCAAATTTTGCACTATTTCATTTATTACTGCTATTAAATGGATAGTCAAGTCAGAGTAATGTACATTCCTTGAATTAAATCACTAGTACTTCTGACGATGGTAGTGCTCTAATGACAAATTCTGTTTATATATTTTTATGATTAATTGACATGGTATTCTTTGCTTCAGTGTATTATGTCTCATCTAGTTTATTACTATTCAACAGTTTCCTATCCTCACCTGTATATGATAAACAAGAAAAACAGACTGGGGTATTATTGGCATGTTGTCATGTTGGTGGCATGTCATTCCACGCTTCTGAATTATCTAATTCAGTATCTTCTCACAGATGTTAGACAACACAGAGACAATGCAGAGTCCAGTGGCGCACAATTGCATAGCTACTCTGCAATAGAGCATTAGTCCATGGCACCACTTCTAGGCAACATCTGTTGAAATAGAAATGAAGCCACTGGACCATACTGCCACCAGTTTTAGAAAGGCAGATCAAAGGGTTCCCTTAGCCCCTTGGCCAATGACATCAAATTGTGCTAGAGATCCTAGAAAACTTTCAGGTTTGTACTTGCTATCCTACCAGCATGGGTCACCCATTAGGGTGAGTGTGGCTTTTTTAATATCAAGCCCTGACGTGAAGCTTAATTGAAACTGATCCAGAATTGTGCGGAAACGTCATGCTTGAATACCATGACCCTAAAAGTCATATTTGCAACCAGTCATTGGCTGGTGCAGTCTTTGGGATGCAAAAGGTCTGCTTAAGACTGGTCTCATAATCACTTCCTTTAATTGTTTAGTATCATCCTACATTGAAACCTTAGTTACATTCTGGACCCAACTCATTAGGCTTCTCCTAAGATTTAAAATAAAGATTAGCATGGTCTGAGCAAACAAATAGTTGGCTACACTCTACCAGCACCTTCCCCATATCTTAGAGCTACAACAGCTCTGGTTTATCCAGTGAAATCTGAACAGACAGTGCTCTGGGCATATTTTGCAACTGAGCTATAAGCAAAATGACTTTTAAATGATTGTAGATTTCAGCAGTTGCACACCAAAAGTGCTTAGCAAGTAAATCACATTGGGTGCCTGTGAATTCTTAATATTCCTTCCTTGACCAAGTTGGAAAAGGTCCTAAGATATTCAAGAAAAGTTGACTGGGTTGATTTTTCTACAGATTAGGTACTAATGAGATATAATGGTAGTGGAGAAATAATCCTTCTTTAGGTACCATCATAGTTCAAGCTCTAAAAGGACATTTCTGTCTTTTCATCTGAATTCATTTTAATTTTTCATCATCTTTTTTCATCTGGCAGACTATCTACGTATTTCATTGTTCTTAATTCCTGGGAACACCAAGGAGAGGAAGTGGGAGAGGCTGTTTTTTGAGCATCATTTACCATCAAAGTAATCTCTTCTTGGACTTATTTTTTGGATCAGTGTATAGATCCAGACCAAGAATTCTTGACATATTTAATAGAGCAGTCTGCTTATTAGTTACTGTTGTTTACACTATGGCAGTACTTAAATTGCAACATCTTTTGGTGTCTGTATAAAGTCTATCAGCTCTTACCCCACCCCTGTTGAGTTATCTGACATATACATTTGACTAGCTCTATGGTTGTTGGCACAGTTTTGCAGTTCTGAGCTGTTCTGTTGCACACATTTCATTGTCCAGTAGTGTTGATTTCTCCTTTTTTCTCCCCAATTATTAGGTAGTTCAGAATCCATCTCACTTCCATGATATCTCATATTGCTAATTACATATGTTGCCTTGTAAGATTCCATGAAGTTCCAAAATTATTTTCTTCCTTCCATTAGGTATGGTAGTTCCCTCTAAAACCAAAATTGTTTGCCATTTCTCCACTCTGGTGCTGACATGTGGGCAGCCACACACTCTGCAGATAGTTCCCAGAGATGAATATGATAATCCTACCAGTAACTCAGTATCACTGGTAGATGAGCACAATTACAGCCTCTCAATCCATGAGGTAAGTGATATATTTTTCTGTACCTCCTCTCTTGTGTGACCAGAGCACATCAATATATCCTAATGTAGATTCTTTTTGTCCAGCTTGGTCCCCAAGAAGAAGAGCCTTCTGATGTTTTGTTTGAAAAGTCTGTGTTGTCCAATCAACAAACTTGTCAAGTTTTCCTGAGACTCACCCTACTCCGTAGGGGATGTTTCCGTGCCTGCATCTCCTACCAAAACCAGCCTATTAGCAACGGAGAGTTTGATATAATTGTTCTGAGTGGTGAGTTTAAAATACAGTATCTTTACCTTCATTTCAGTTTCATTTCAGTTTCTCCATACAATTCTGTTGCTGGCTGGAGACATTTAAAGTTGCTTTATGATACTGGTTACATTTCTTTCAACACTGTTGTTAAATAGAGGATCACTACTATAACATTATTTTTATGGAAAATAATGTGAAAGTCATAATTGAAATCTCCAAGTTAATTTGCCGCTCCTCAACCCACCATGGAGAACGCATTGCCTCTGCTACTGTGCCACCAAATGTTGGTTTTTAACTCTTTAAAGTCCTGTTAGTACAAGCAGAACATGCTTACTTAAGAGGCTTTTAAGGATTTTTCTGGCAATATTCAGTGGCAGACCACATAAACCTTTGAAACAAGCATTTTCTGGGGTTCATGGAAGATGCAAAAATGGCCTGGGGAAATTGTATACAATTGTATACAATCTACAGGCCATGTGTTGGCCATCACAATCCTAAGAAACTTTCACTAATTACACATAACATGTATAAAGCTTCAACTCTTGTTTACAAAAAGCAGTTTTAGAGTCTGGAAATTTGGAGTGGGGAAGCGATAGATGGGGGAAAAGTATAAACCCTGTTCTTTTTGCTATTTCTATGCTCCAAATTTATTCCTGCAAAATCCATTGCAGAAAAGATGCTATTTCTAATACTGTTACACAATTATTTTAGAAAACACGTAAAGAATTAAAAGTTTGTGCGCATGGAGGAAAGAGTGATGAGAACTATTGCTTCTGACACCTTACAAGTTTTTATTGAAGGAACAGTAATAAATCATGGAGAAACAATCCATAGAAATGGGGAGTGGCTCTTGTCCTGTACACAAATTAAATATTATTTCTCTTAGTCTTTCTCTTATTTTTAGTCTATACAAAAATCACACAAGACATCTCTTTATTTAATATATCCTATCAGACAGTCTTTTTGTCTACAATTCTTTTAAAAAATTATTACCATAACCTTTTAGAATTTACTACTTGGAACCTTTTGAGTTTAGATGTTGTCAAGTTTTATTTCTGTCTGTCTTGTATGTTGCAGAGAATGAGAAGAATATTGTGGAGCGAAATGTTTCTACCTCAGGGGTCAGTATCTACTTTGAAGCCTACCTTTACAATGCTAGTAGCTATGCCAACACCCAGTGGCATCTTCCACCCTTGCATTTGGGTTCCTCACAACGCCGACCTTCCACTGCTACTGAAGATGAGGATGAAGACTCTCCTTCTGATAGCCAGACCCCTGAGAAAGTGAAGAAACCAAAAAAAGTGTATTGTTATGTTTCACCCAAGGTAACAACAGCTTCTGATTTTGCTCTCCAGACATCATTAGAACCATTTTCACAGGACTCCCATTGCTGTTGTATGTGGCTGATATCTAATATATGAAAGTCAGTGTTTGTTTGTCTGTCTCAGGTGAAGACCTCATTTGATTGGCTGCCTGAGAAGTTCTAAGGAATCCTGGGGTTTGCAGTTTAGGGAGAGGCGTTTAGAATTCTCATCCAGAGAGCTCTTGGGCCTCAGTCAACTGTGCCTGACTTGAATAGACCAGTTGCTATGGAGACGAGGCCTAGCAGCAAGGAGGAGGACAGTGTATTCTCTCAGGAACCCAACCTCATGTTAATAACTCTGAGTACGGATTGGGGGATATGAGAAAAAGTTACAGGTACTGGACAAGACAGTTTGGGGAATTAGAGATACAGGATCTGAAATCTTTCTAACAAATATTACCTATGAGAAAATAAAATACTGGGCAACGCCGGGTATATATGGTAGTTATCAATAAATTTCAGGAATTATTTCAGTCTGGCCATTGTCACTGTTGTGTGGGGAAGTGTACTGTGCTATGAAACGGCTTGAAATACTTCTGCGAGAAGATATTGTCCTTCCTTGGCTCACTTCTGTATTAGCTAGAAAATGAAACTGTGGTAAAATTGTATAATTTATATTATTTTTGCTATGTTGATTCAAAAGAATGGACTCATCCATTGTTCAGGTAGAGAGTTGTGTATTCATGAAGACATGGTTATTCATGGATTCTGTTTTCTTTGGCTTTAAAGCAATTCTCAGTAAAGGAGTTCTACTTGAAGATCATTCCTTGGCGCCTCTTTACTTTCAGAGTATGCCCTGGCACTAAGGTGAGTTGAGAAAACTGAGTGGTGGGGAGAATGATCTGTTTTTGTGTTGGTTGTTTTGAAGAAGCTAGCATAAGAGGTTTATTCCATTTGTCAGCCTAAATCATAAATACTTGAAATACTATTTCTTTGTCACCATTTTAGAATCTAGATTTTGCTTGGGAGCCTGTTGTCAACTTCTCTTATGTTGCTCTCCGTTCCTGATCACTCAGCTTCTTTCCTCTTATAAACTTCCTGTCATTCCCCTAACAAGAGAGGTACTGAGGCGTATTCTGTGGGAAGTGGTATGAAAGCATTACCTCAGCTGAATGTTTGACAGTGCCTTTCCTGTAAACTGACTCTGAGCAGGTGGAGGGGGCAAGAGAATGTTCTCAGAGGATGATCTTGCTGCATCTGCTGAGCTTTCTGGTGAATGATAGTTTCCCTTCAACTCTTTCCTTCATATCTTTGCTGCTAGTTTTCTTACCTTGGGCCTGACCCTGTGCACAAGCTGCTGACACTGGTGGTGGATGATGGGATCCAGCCTCCTGTGGAGCTCAGCTGCAAGGAGAGGAACATTTTGGCGGCCACTTTCATTCGGTCTCTGCATAAAAATATAGGTAAAAAGGAGTTAGGGGCATGAGATTCTGTTGCTCACTGTGTAAAAGCAGGGTTGGGCAAGGTGCAACTGTTTTGGTTTACCTCATTGCCTCCATGCTGCCTGAACCATTCTTTTTTGGCCAAAACAGAGGGTGATGTGCTTTCCATAGAAACCTCCAGAAGTAGTTCACCTTTTAAATTGGTTGGAAGGCCTCCCTGCATTGGTTTGAGATTAAAAATACCTACTGTTGAGACCTAGAAGTAGACTTCTGACCCCTTCTGGGGTTTTTTTTTGTTTCATTTTTTGACAGTCTCTGTGAACCCCCAGAGGCATAAAGTAATGCATAGGGGTGCTAATCATTCTTCTGTGGTATGGTATGCAAGCATTTTTAGCAGAGATCATATACTTCTGGGTTCTCTGTGCTGTGTACCTCAATTTTGGCCCATAAATGTAGAATAAGAGGAACCGAGTTTAAATTATAGAACAACTACACCCTTTTCCCCAGATTTTGATAAGTTTTATTTTAGTGGTCTCTTTCTGATATTCCTTTGGAGAAATTTACACCATGAGACTGGAAGGGTAGGTTAGTGTGGGAAGGGGGGAATTTATTCATCTCCACTCTGTTTTTAAAAATCTGTCTTGTTTTATGCTGCTACCATGGAGAAAGTAAATAATGGTTTTAAATGCTGAGTGTGAGATGGAAAGCGAGTGGGTCAGAGCAGGTGGAAGAGCACAAATGTGGAGAAAGGAGGGAACTAGTAAGCTCAAGGAAACAAGGCACAAGGAAATCAGTGTGGTGTGGTGGTCCGAGTGTTGGACTAGAACTCTAGGATGCTACACCCTAAAATCCACTGGGTGACTTTGGGCAAGTCACATTCTGTCAAAGGAAGACAAACCTCCTCTGAATAAATCTTGCCAAGAAAATCTTATAATAGAGCTGTAACAAGTTGGAGTCAGCTTGAAGTTACAAAACAACAACAACAACAACTATAAGGAAATCCTAGTTGGTGTAATTTTTATTTGTACATACATGTTCTCAGATATAGTGCTTTCAGGTTTTTTAAATTATGGTTTATCCTCCATTGGTTCCTTATGTTTTTTTATACTGAGATTATTAATACTTTTGAGATTGTCATAAATCTGTAATTTTTTTTTGGTTGACTTACTGTAATTCTTCCTGGTTAGACCTGTCTGTTGGACAATGCACAGATGCTATTCTTGAGGCTGCATGATAGATTGACTCTGGTATCTTGGTATCTGGCATTTTTAGTTATTACTACCAAAAACAAGTTGAAGATACCATTGATGCTTGAGTTGTTTCAGAAATCAGAGATGACCATGGGCTTGTTGGTTTTTAGGAGGCTCAGAGACTTTTCAAGACAAAGTCAACTTCTTCCATAGGGAGTTGCGTCAGGTGCACATGAAGAGACCCCACTCCAAAGTTACTTTGAAAGTCAGCCGTCACAACCTTCTGGAATCAGTGAGTACTTCTTTTAGAGAACTATTGGCTGGATAATGTATTCCTTTTATAGAATAGTGCTACTCAAAGTGGTGGACTCTGGACTGGTGGTCATTTACCAGGCATCAGCTGCTAGTCCCTGATGAATTTCCAGGAAAGAAAGCAATTAATTGTAACCTGTGGGCACAAATATGGTACCAGTCCCTGGCACATGGGGGGAGGGAATCATCCATATCAGGTGATTTGGGGTGCACTATTTTAGAGGATTATGCAGATCAAGGATGAGCAAATTCAGGAAATCACACTGCCCTTCCCGTCTCAAATTCACCAAGGGCCACATACACATCCTGCTGTCATGCAGAAAGTTTTCCTTTAAGGACATTTTGCTTTCTTCACGAGAAAGATTGCACTTCCAGTGCACCTTATTTAAAAGCAAATTAACATTTAAAATGGCTCTCCTTAAGATGAAATGCCATATTTATGCTGCTTGCTTTTCAGAAGGTGGGAAAACTTGGAATGGCTGTAAAACTGGACAAAGTACTTACACATGGGCAAAAAAGAGAGAGAGTCAGAATGGTGCTTTTTATTTACATGAACTAGAATCATGTATTTGCATATAATAGGGTCATGTAGTTATAGACCAAGTAGACTACGTTAAGTAGTCCTTTCTGACATGTCGAAGAATAAGGGGAATCATAGACTTGGAAGAGATCACAATGGCTTTGAGTCCAACCCAGGGAGGTTGATCTGTGTTATAGGAATTCTCTTGGTTGCTCACAGAAGTCAGCAAGAAAGTATCACTGTCTGGTTCCCCCATTTGGCTTACGTGGGGAAAGCCAAAGAGATTGGTAGGAGAATTGCTACTTGTTCATGCAAAATAAGCTCTCATATTAGTCTCCTGGCTGCAAACATCTGTTTACCCTGGATTTTCCCTATATACCTAGTCTCTGAAAGCAACACGGAACTTTTCTGTTTCTGACTGGAGCAAAAACTTTGAAGTGATTTTCCAAGATGAAGAAGGTGAGTTAACTTCTTGCCATGTTTGCACATCTCAGGGAAAGAAGGGAGTAAGAGGTCTGTTTGGTTATTAATAGCACAAAATAAAGCCAAAGCTTCATAGGGCTTACATAATATTTTGCAAGCAACTGCAGATTTATTCCCTAGTATTAAAGAAAACCCCTCTTGTTTATGCGAGTATCTCAACACAAGCTAAAGTAATCAATTCAAAGTACGATAGTGAGTATGTAGCAAAGCTGAAGCACTCATTCAGGTCTCTTGAATATACTTTAATTGCATGACATTCTTTTGTTCTTTTGTCTGCGTATAGAAAATATAGATGTTGCTTTTCTTCTGTTTTAAGTGTAGAAATCAGATTGCATGTCTATAGTGCACAGTAGATTCCATACTTTCGTATAGCTTTGCTTTAGAGTGTACAGGCCTATTGCAAAATCTGATTAGCCTTGGACTTGTTCTTTCTTGTAGCCTTGGACTGGGGAGGTCCTCGCAGAGAATGGTTTGAATTGATCTGTAAAGTTCTGTTTGATACTACCAATCAACTTTTCACCCGCTTCAGTGACAACAACCAAGCATTGGTGGGTATCTTTCTCCAGTAGTTGGTGGAAATGAGAGACAGTATCTGTTTATGTCTTAGGTGTAGAGGCTTGTAAGTAAACACTCATGTTCCTCTCATAGTTTTTTCTAGTTTATCCTGTTTGGCAGGGTTATGAGTAGGCCAATGGATGAAGAAAGAGGCTTGGGTGAACTTATCTTGAGAAATAATAGTGAAAATACAAATAAATGCTGGTGCTGAGGGAAGGGAGTATAATTTGTTTGCTGATTGCCTTAGATACATTCTGTTCATTCATTCATGGCTACCAAATGTGTAGAGAAGGCAGCAAAGAAGCTTCATGCCCTTCTGGCTGATGGAGATGGAAATCATTGTTAAGTGGAAGGGAAATATTGTGCATGTAAAGTTTTCTTAGGGGGGCAGATCCCCGTCTTTATGGAGCAAACACTGCACCAAGGTGGGCAACTACAATAGGTGTAGGAGCCAACAAAGTGGCTAGAAGTCTACTTCTAATCTGAAACAAAGTATTTTTGAAGGGAAACAGTGCAGGGAGGGCTTGCAACCTAATTAAAAAGTGAATTGCAGCTTCCAGTGGTCTCCAGGCTAGACTATCACCCTTTTTGTGGGCTGGAATAGCATAGTTTGAAGGGACTGAGGCAATAAAAGTATTGAGGGATTATTCCCCCACGCCAGCCTTCACACATATAAATGTGACTGATTCCAATCACATATTGGCTGTGGGTTTATCATTTCATTTCATGCCAAATTATATATGATGTATCACATCTCTGTGACCATTACATTCTCTGATGTTACTAAGGGGTTGAGGACAGGAAGTGATTCTTTCAGTCATAAAGACTTCTGTACTTAAAATCAGATCAGAGATGAAAGGTGAAAACCTTTGACCACAAGATACAAGAAAAATATATAGAATCTCTCCAGGTTAGACTTGCTCTGATTACTGTATGCGCTGCTGTAGTAATTGTGGTCTTCCTTCTTTGTAGGTGCACCCTAACCCCAACCGGCCTTCGTATCTGCGGCTGAAAGTGTATGAATTTGCAGGGCGCTTGGTTGGAAAGTGTCTCTATGAGTCCTCTTTGGGCGGAGCTTACAAGCAGCTGGTGAGAGCTCGTTTCACCAGATCTTTCCTGGCTCAGATCATAGGACTGAGGATGCATTACAAGGTAATTTTTTGTTTAGTAGTCTGTTACGCTTTAGAATATGCAGTAGAAATCAAACCTGGTTTCACGGTGCATGCTAAATTTGTTTTCTTTCCTTCTAAACTTCCATGTTTTTTTTCTCACAGTATTTTGAGACAGATGACCCAGAGTTCTATAAATCTAAAGTCTGTTTCATCTTAAATAATGATGTGAGTGAGATGGAGTTGGTTTTTGCTGAGGAAAAATACAGCAAATCTGGACAGCTTGAGAAGGTGAGACATTAGCTGAGATGTTACAACTTGGGTTCCTTTTGTCTCCAATGGGGAAAAGAGCAGTCTGTCACTAGAAAGGAAAAGATATTAAGTGACTTTGGGTAGCTTGTGGTCTTCCCAGTATTTACTTATTTATATTTATATCCCACGTTTCTCCAACATGGGCCTCAAGGTGGCTGCAGCTCCTGTCAATTCTAGTCAAAAGTGCAGAATCATGGAAGTTAGAGCCCAGCAACATCTGGAAAGCCGCACATTGCTTATCCCTGATATAAAGAATTTCTTCTTGTGTAGATTGATGAAATAGATACAGCTTTTCTCCTGCACATGAAAATTTTGCCATGTTTTGTTTTCAGGTGGTTGAACTGGTAACTGGTGGTGCTCAAGTTCCAGTAACAAATGAGAATAAAATTTTCTACCTGAATCTGCTTGCACAGTATAGGCTAGCCAATCAGGTTAGAGAAGAAGTGGATCACTTCTTAAAAGGTAATGGGATGACTGCAGTTGGTGCACTGTGCTTTTGTTTAACTGAAGGTTTTTAAAATGGCTAAACATAGTTGAACTCCTGCCCCCCAAAAAAGAAACCAGAATAAGTGAGCTCTGTTTCGCCAGTGTCCTTCCCTGGTTCATGTGATTCGTTATTCTTCTGCTCTTCCAGGTCTCAATGAGCTTGTTCCTGAAAATCTCCTAGCTATTTTTGATGAAAATGAACTTGAGGTGAGATTGCATACTGTCATCCTTTAGACCAATGCTGCTGTTAGTGGTGACCCTTGGACCAGTGCTGGTCCCTGAGCCGGGAGCTGTCAGTCCCTGGCAAGTTTCCAGGAAAGAAGGAAGCAGTTGTAGCCAGTGGGCACAAATTTGATGGCAGTTCCTGGCATATTGGTAAAAAATAAAAAATAAAAAAATTCTGGCACATTGATTTAAAAAAAATAATTCTGGTCCATCACATCACATCTCAGATAGCTTGAGATGTACTGCTTTAGACTGCTATATCTTCTCAGTTAGATGTGAAATAGTGTAGTGGGAGATGTTAAGAGTCCCCATTCATGAGTGCGTTTTCTCTTACTATGACTCAGTGACTTAGCCATACCCTTGGCTTTGTGAGGATGCCCAATGAAACCAGGTAAAACTGTTTTACTCACAACAAAAAGTAATGATAACTCATCAGGGTTCAATTTAGATTGCCTTCACAGTGCAGAATCTTTTCTTCTCATTTCCTTCTTCTTAATAAAGAAGCAACTGCAGCAGTTCTGGATCTGTGGCCCCATAGACTCTTTCCTAACTCCCATTATCTGTGAAACCAAAGATTAAGCAGCAGTGCTGAACCAGATTCCTTGTCTACTGCCCCTGTTTCCTTTCTGTGCTATATAGATGCTGGCACAGTGTAGCACCAACTGTCCTTTTGTTATCTGCAGGGAGCCCTGTTGGAGGCACTTGAGCCTATAATGCATCATGCTTATGATGCTTAATATCAAGTAGCCAGGGAGAAGCTACAGGGAGAAACCCAGAGAAACATCCCACCTTAGAGATATAACAGCTTAGGTTGCTACCTGTTCTAGCCAGTGATCTTTAGTGCATATAAATTTATTGCTTTTTTAAAAAAAATTCTAAAGAAGATTTTCAAAGCCAGTTTAGAACAGGCTATTCATTTGGGAAGTAGCTGGGCAGAAGATACATATGTACATACTTGCCTTCTAAGTTAGGATTTCTTAGCTGAAAAATCAAATAGTGCTATACTGGTTTATTCAAAAATGATAGATAGATACTTTATATTCTGTATGTACAGTTGGGACTCTGGTAGGTGTATTGGGACTTCTGGCACCAAATTCAGCATATGGGATGATCTGTAGAAATGCTACTCATTTTGATATGACGATGATGTACTTCAGGATTTAATTCTGCCTTTTGAATTTTGGTAAGTCAATTTGATCTGAAATAAATTATGCTTCTCCCCTCCCTTAGCATTATCGGTACAATATGAGATACTTATCTTGCTTTGCACCTTGAACATACACTTCTTGTCAAGGTATATACATTTAGCTTTAGATGAGACCTGCGATTAAATATTGCAGTGTGGCTTTCACTCATAAGAGGGTGTCTCCTGTTCAGGATTCCATTGTGCCGTTCCTTTTCAGCAGATCATTCCATTCTTCTCACTACAACCTCAGTTCCATTTTCCCCCTTGTCTGTGCATTCCTTAATTGCTGAGCATGCTAAGTCCTCTAAAACAGGCAGGTTTTTTTTGTTGTTTTTTTTTTGGCGAAGGTGGGGAGGTGGCTGCATCTCCTCACAGATAGTATATTGGGAAGCACATGTAGTTAGGGCTAGAGCTAAAAGTGGGTGAACCACCACATTCATTCTCTGCCAGACCTTATTCTCTTCTTCCTCCTTGCCTGTTGAGGGCCAGTGACAGGACAGATCACAGTTGTTAGAGATCTCAAAAGACATCTGCTCTAATTCAGATTAGGTTGGGGGCTGCCTGCAGACCTAGGACTACTGATTGCCTTTGCCTGTCTTTCATTTTCTTTTAGAAAGATTGTCTGCAAATCTTGGTGTTTTCCTGAGCATACTATAACTTCCCATTTATTTTTTTATTTTGCTCCATTTTGGTTGGAATCCTTTCGCAATTCAGGACCTGAGTTGGTTGATACGAGTGATGTCCTTAGTGTTAAATTCTGAGCATTTAAAGTTCTAGAGCTGACTGTATTAACTAAATGGGAGCAACGGCCTAACTCATCTTACTGAAATTGCTTCTTTTCTTTCAGTTGCTAATGTGTGGTACTGGAGACATCAGTGTCTGTGATTTCAAAGCACATGCTGTAGTAGTGGGTGGTTCTTGGCACTTCAGAGAAAAGGTACATAGAATCACTTGCTTGCTCTTCAGTAGTAGATTGGCTGTCTTTTTAAACAGAGGGGGTTGGGAAGGAGTGGTATAAGGAAAATGTGAAGATTGGACAGTAGACTTTCAAACCAAATCTGTTACAAATGAACATTCTGAAAAACTCATCTTTTTTATTTCTGTGGTTTCATCCTTACCATTCCAGGAATATTGCTTGCACATGTGCACTTGTCCTTTCTTAAAAAATATTGTTTATGCCAGATGTATGTTACTTTAATAACAAACCAAATCTGTAGTCTTATTACTTAACATATCATTGCTGCTGTTACTAAAAACATAGAAAGCAAAGAAATCCTATGAGATCTTTAGGATTAGTCAAGGTTTTGAGAAATGGGGCTCGGAGAGAGGAAGCAGTTCAGTTCAGGAGATGTGAATATGACACGTTTAATCCATTCTATGGCATGTTGTACTAATTTACATCTATGTGCAGCTTGTTTTGCAAGAACTTTTAGCTGCATTTTCTCTCTGTAATCTCCCATTGTCCTTAGTTCCCTGACCTCTTACTCTATTGTCCAGGTAATGCGGTGGTTTTGGACAGTCGTCTCCAGTTTCACACAGGAGGAGCTGGCAAGGCTTTTGCAATTCACTACTGGCTCTTCTCAGCTGCCTCCTGGAGGATTTGCTGCACTTTGTCCATCTTTCCAAATAATTGCAGCTCCAACGCACAGTACACTGCCAACAGCCCATACTTGGTAAGTACCTGTTGGGTGATCTTACAGGGGTCTTGGTCACCTGGGACCAGCTTGTACTGACAGCAAGCAGTTTGTTTTTCACTAACCTTGTAGTGGGGGAGTGGGAATTATGGTGGCATTCAGATGAGGTTGGTCTGAATTTGCCCATATTTCTCACAATAGAGCTACACTACCTAAGGCTGCTTAAAGTTGCAGTTCAACAACATCTGGAGGACTGCACAATTTCTTCCTCTGTTTTAGTGAAATTGAATTGTCAGTCTGTTTTTGAAGGTGCTTTTAAAGGTTGCTTAGCTCCTCAAAGTAGACATGCTGTGATCAAGCTTCAAGGCTGGCACAAACATAAATCCATGTTATACTTGCATATGTATTATTTTTGGATTTTGTGGAAGTTGGTATTCCTTCTTCTGCAACAACCTCAGCCTACCCTCCACCCCCTGAGTCTCTGTAATAGCCACAACCAGTGGCCATTCTGTTGCTGGTGGAGGATTGATGGGATTGGCGAACTGTCTGGCTTTGTTCTCGTAGCCAGACACAGATCAATGGCATCATCTGGAGGACCTCTGGAGGACCAGTAGATCTTGGTGGGAGATTTCCTTAGTTGCATCTGGCAATGGGAGCATGCTTCTCCTGTCCCCTAGCTCTTTACCAGCAATGGGAGAGGAGTGGTATTGCAATGATCTGCTGGGTTTTGGGGCTGGTGAAGGTGACGCTTTACTGAGTTCTGCATATGGAACTGTTATACTACCGAGGACCATGCAGAATCTTGATCCATATGTCACCACTGACACAGCTAGTCCTCCTCTTGTCTAGAGAATACTGAAAGCATTATGTGTTGATATTTCATATTATGTATTACTTTTGTTCTTTCTTTCAGTTTTAACCAGCTGTGCCTCCCAACGTACGATTCCTATGAAGAGGTGCACAAGATGCTGCAGTTGGCCATTAGTGAAGGCTGTGAGGGATTTGGTATGCTCTGACTCCTCCAGGAGGAGTCCATTTAGCTTTTTGAACTCTTCAGGGTAAGGTCCAGCCTGATTTCCCTCCTCCAATCTCATGCCACTCTCAGAGTAAAAGAGGATGGAGCAGAGACACTACACAAACAGAAATGGCAAGCTGTGATATCATACGGATGCCTCCCTGCATTTGAAGTCTATTATTAGGAGACATTTTGCCCTTTTCCCTTTCCAGTATGGTACATGAAATGCGGTTCATCTTTGGGGGTGACATGGTACTTGCATTTCATAGGGCATGATATGCCTGGTTTTCTGAATGAAGGGAGCTCATAAACAAATGTTGGTATTTTGGTACAGGAAAAGATCTGTAATTTTAATAATCTGGTTATATTGGGGATGAGTAGACCAGTATAGAGTTCTAAATCCCCAGATTTTGGGAAGCCTTAATACCTTTCCATGCCTTGGCCCAAGTTTTCACATCCTCTTGGATTTTCCAGGAATGTATCATTCTCTCCATCCCTACCCCACTCCACCCCCTTTTGGTTCATTCTCCTTCAGGGCTTTTTCTAGCCATCTGGCACTGGGTGCTGCCCACTAGTTGTTCTTGCTGGAGAAAAAAGAATGCATTTCATTTCTGGAGCACAAGTGCTGGCCCCAACAGTGGCGTCATTCTACCTCCACTAGGAGCTGGCAACAAGATATATTTTCTGTAGTGGCAGTGGCTTCCACTAGCCTTTGCCACTGAATCAGAAGGAGGTTCTCCCCCAAGTGGCTGTTTCTCACAGTGGTCATCCTCAGAGAGGATGGATATATACACCAGAGGTGTCATGAATATCCTAGTATTGACCTTTTGAGTACTTGAAAGCAGAGGTGGTCGGCCAAGAGGCAGCTATTATTGTGTGCATCAAACGTGGGGTAATGAGTATTGAATAGAGTCCAGTACCTCGGTCTTTCCTATTCCACAGGGTCTGGTGTCTACCTCTATTACATGGCAGCAACAGTATTATTCCTGTAGTTTGCATTAGGCAGAGGATTTTTAAATAAGGCTTTGACACTTGTGCCCTCCTTATTTCCAGTTACCTTGCATTCTGTGCCCTGAGCATTCCATGACATGAAGGGATTAAATTAGAGCTGCTTATACATGCACTGAAGAAGTGGGCCCCTGGAGTGTATGGTGTCCTGTTCACTTTTTGGACTAAGAAAGCAATCTTGTGAGGTGTCAGTATATAATAGATGAACATATCTTGGTTCTGATTCCATCCCCTTCACCGCTCCTATTTCCTTCACAATAAAGGAATAGGAATTCAGGGATTCCATCTGGCAATCTAGCCAGTTTTCATCAGCAAAGCCAAAATCTGATTGGGTGGTGAATCGAATATTTTGTCAGCATCTAAAATGTGTTCTCCTGATTGAGAAAGAGTTGTTTGTGGCTGTTGATAGAGTGAGCAGTGCCTACGTTATGACTGTCCCCTTTTCCCACCCTCAATGAAAATCTTAGTTGGATAGCTTATAAAAGCAAACTTTCAAAAACTACCATTCATGATTGTGCAAACTCTTCAAGTCCAATCATTCTGCCATGGATTGGGGTTGTAGCTTTCTTGAGAAGGCAACTGGGTATGTCTTACTTCTGCTTTTTAAAGATAGTTCTGTGCTTTTCCAACCTAAGCTGAATCACTTGCAATTAGAAAAGAAAAGACAGTTTACAAAGCTGCATGCATAGAACACTTTATCTTAAAATTTCTTTTACCTGAATGCATATCACATTTATACAGAACTTAAAGCCATTATTTTGCCAAAAAATTGTTAAAAACTCTGAGCATTGGAAGGACTCAGGGGTCCCTTCCATTTGGGGCACTTTTAGAGACCACCACTGTATTTACCTTCATGAGCAGGCATTTTGTTTCTCTTCAAGCAGTTGCTCTCTGGAAGCTTGTATGTGCCATCTTACTGCACTAAGGGTGGCTTTTATAAGCAGTGCAGTTCAGGCTCTTGAACGCCCGTTGTCACTACCCACTGCTCTCTGCAGGGACCAAAAGGAGATTATGCTGCGCTGCTCAGCCAGTGAATGGTTGGGGGTTGCTGCTTGGTGCTGATCCAGTCCTTGTCTTGTTCCCTGGCCTACTGAAGGCTTTTTCGAGCTGTGGCTCGAGGTTGGTTTTGCTACATCTTCCTCAGGAATCCTCTCCTTTCTTCTCTAAAGCTCAGCTGTTTTTATATTGAGAACTGAGTGGCTGGATATTCAGCAGATATCCTCTGCTTGAAACCACTCTCCTGATAATATGTATTTGGCACTTCTTGCCTCTCTGCAGATGCCAAGGATATTCTTTTTACACAAGCACAGTCAGAGCAGTGGTGGGTGCTGCTAGTTCTTAGCTATTCATACAGTTGTGTGTTTGCTCCTTCTCACCTCCATCATTAGCTGGGTCCATTCTTCTCAGTGCTTTATAATCTCATTTATTTTCCTAACTTTCACTTATTGTTCATTCCTAACCTTGTATGTTGCCCTGATTCTCAAGTGTGGGCCATGGCTCAGGCTATGCTCCAGCCATCTATAGTGTGCGTGTATATTATGAAGAGGTTTCCTCCTATTCATTGATTCATATTTGTTCCATCTAATATTTAAATGCATCAGCTTCCAAGACAGAGGTTAAGCCCATGGTACAGTCTCAAATAAATCTCTGTCTTCTGGAGCTGCTCTGGATACCACAGAACTTGGCCTGCATCTGAGAACTATCTTGCATGCTTTAAATCCAAGATTCATTATTTTAGCTTGGCCAGGGCCTATTTCAAGCTAGCCAGATCTAGACAGGATTCAGCAAGAATTGTTGATTGTGTAAATAGTTTGTATAATAAATAAAATCTAAAATATATTATGTGTGTGTGTGTGTGTGGTTTCCCATGCAGGGCTTATTAAATATTTTGAATACTAGTGCTGTTGACACTAAAAATCTGCCATGGTCTTTTCCACAATATACAGATAAAGCATCTTGAAACCACTTTAAGTGACATAGCTGCATCCCAGAAAATCCTGGGATTTGTATTTAGAGCTGGCAGAGAACTCTAGTGCCTCACCAAACTGCAAATCCCAGGATTCTATAGAACGGAGCCATAGCAATTAAAGTAGTGTCAAAATGCTGTATGTGTAGTTTGAAAAAGAGATTTGACAGAAATTCTGGGTTCACATTCATTCAAAGACTTCATCACAGGTAAAGTCACCTAACATACATGCTCCACAATTTGAACCCCATCTTAGAAAAAATCTTCATAATTCACTAGGCTCCCAATTTAAAGGGCTTCTTCAAGCAGAATAATTGTGATGATCCTAGCAGTTTCCTGGGCTGCCTACTTCTTTGCTATTATCAGATACAGAGTTCAGACCAAATGGAATAATTTCTGTGTTCAGTCCATGATAGCAGCCACCCCAGCCTCATACTCACATACTCACAATCCACAGGCATCATCTCACTGTTCTCTTGAATCTACTGTTATCCTCTGAGTTATCTAATGTTATTTGTTTTTATATTCTGTGCATGCTTTTCCATGTTCATTTTAGGATCCTTGCGTTCGATCAACCACATATTAGTATTTTAAGCATGTGTATGTAAAACCCTTTTCAAGACATCCATGTTGGAATATAGTCAAACACCATTTTAGGAACAATAACCCAGATGCACAGGAAATAAATCGTAACTCAGTAACAACTGGTATACCAATAACCTTCCAAAGTTCTTCCAAAGCATCTAGCAATTTTTTTTAGTGGCAAAAATACTATAAGCATGTTGTACATAGGGCTTCCTTGGACAAAAGAATTAAAAGGCCTCAGAGCAGCATACGGATAGGGGATCATTTCATATAGTAGTGTTGTATCCACCCAGAACATCTACAGAGGCAGTTTATGTGTGCCTTCTGTTGACCCATAAGGTGCTTTGTAGCCAGCACTTCTCCCTCTCCCCTACTTCACAAGATAGTCAAGAAAATGCCATTGATGGGAAAAACAGTACAAGTACATGATTTCCCAGATGAATTGTTGCATTTAAAGGGGAAAGTTTGTTGTTCTTGGCCACTAGAGGGAAGTCTATACCTTGAGTTTTGCTGCTTTATGACACTGCAATTTTGGAGGAAACCTGGTAGTAGATATCTGTCTATACACAGGCATATAGGTAATTTTGTTTTTAGTGTGGAAGAACCAAGAATAGCTTCACATCAGTCCCTTACTTGTGATCATAAGTTATAATCAACATTCTAGAGATGAAGTACATACTTAAGATTGTTTGGGTGAGATAGCAAACACTGAGAAGCCATTTTTTCTTGAATCTAGAAGAAATAAGAGCAAAGGTTTATTTCTCCCCTCTGATTTAAGTTAATATTTATGGTGATGTAGGGATTCCAGCAAAGTTTGCTCCAAGTTGTAAATGGACAATAGCTATTTTGAAAAGATGTGATATTGAGTGTCCAGCCAGTCAAAACCTTTCGGGCTTTCAATGTGTATGCATGTCAGTATCCATGTACACACACTGCTGCTCCAGCCTGAACTTTGGAACAAAAGCAGTTACTGTCATGATTGCACTAGAGGGAAGGGGGGACTGTTTGAGCCTGAAATTTGTATGAACACAGTTGTGTAATGCTAAACAGTGCTCTGAACAATGCCTAAATGTGCATTTGTTGGATCCCAGAGATTGCTTGGAATCCTGGCCCATTAAGATGAATTGCTTACCATAAGAGGAACAAACCATTAATGTTAGATGACCTCTCTCTAAATGTATAAGGTTCATATCCTCTAAAAGTCAAATGAGCTCTTCATGATAATAGTCATACAGTAGTCATACAGTAGTCAACTACATCTTAACAACAGAAAGCCAACAAGACACATTGATTTAAATTTGTTTTGTCTGCAGTACCTATGATTAGCAAAGAATCTAAATAAAGATAAGTACTGTATGCCCTGCAATTTAGTATAAGGTTAATGGCAAACCTAGTAAGGATTCAGTTCTGAAAATGGTAACAAAGATCAATTAAACATATACCTTGGGCTTCAGAATGAACACAGCTTGCCAGTGAAAACAACAAATCCACCAATGGCTCTAGTTGTTTTGTTCCCAACTTGGATAATGTATCTGTTACAGATTACTTGGGCCAGCTGGAACAAATCTTTTCTCCTTTGCCCATCAGAACTATTTTATGGATAGGATCCAGAGAACTGTTTATACTCAGGCAGAGTCTTTATACTATTCCACTAGAATGTTTTAAAATTTCCTCCTCTCCTTTTGAACAACTGGCCCCTCCTGCCATATTACAAACTGTATTTTAAACTCTTCTCTGTTTCAAAATCAGCTTGCATGGTGACAGAGGAAAGGGCTGTTTTTTGAACCAAAGCCCTCTCTAGTATTGCTGCTGGCTGGGAATGATGGTAGTTGTAGTCCTAAAACTATGAGGTGCAAGGGATTGGGAAGTGAATGTAAGTGACTACCTCATACTGAGTCAGACCACTGATCCATTTCATTCAGTTTTGTCAGTTCTGGCAACAGCTATCCAGGATTTTAGGCAGGACTTTTTCCTAGCCCTGCCTGGAGCATTTCCTGGTGGTTTCCCATTCAGATACTAATGAAACTCAGCTCTAGTCACTCCTGAAATAAAGCAACTACTGTATAGTTATGTCTGGCATTTCTAAAGTACCAGATCCATGGCCTAAATTGTTGATTTACTCTTGCCCTTCTTTTTTGAGAGTGGGACAACTGAGAGTCAAAGGGTGCAGTTTTTCAAGAACTGATGACAATAGAGGGCAGGAAGGGGATTTCTCAGTACGTTAAGATTGGACCTGGTTTTATTCAGCTCATCTGAATCTGTTCTCTTGAAGGAAAAAACGCTGGCTCTGACTATTCTGTTTTCATGTACCCAAGGACTTTTGTTCCACAAAAACAAAGTGAGTAACAATTGAGTTGCTTAACACAGATTTTAGGTATGCCCCTTCTTTAACATATCATTGAGAGCAAACATTTTTATCCCAATTTCACAAACTGGTTATTTTGTACGATGAAAAAAAACCCTGTCCATTGATGTCCAGCATATCAAACAAAGGCCTTTAAGGGCCAAATTGTTTAGAGTAGCTAAATGGTAGCACAAGACAAATGAAATTCAAAATTTGGTTACACTGAGACATCCTTTCCTGATTCTGAGCCTGTCAGTTGGGATGTTACAGCACTTTTCTGGGGCTTTCTGGGTGACAAAGGCAACACATTCTTAATAATTCCAAAAGAGTGCTAGTTCTGATTTCTCTATGGAGTGGGTATTGCCCCTCCGTTGTGGTGGGAGAAGACAGAATTCCCTGTCCCACTAAAGTCTAAATCCAGCTGCTAGCTCCAATAGGGTAAGATTCCTTGAATCAATGGAATTCACTTTAGTGCTGATTTACCAAGTTCCTATTCAATGGGATTCAACCTATGTACTCTAGTTAGGATTTACAATTGGATTTAAGCCAAAATATTAGCTTGTATTTCGTTTGTAAATACTGTGCAATTCTGAAGTCAAAGCCATGGCCTGGAACTAATATTTGCAAACACACATCTTTAACAATTATTGCACAAGTATTTTTACTTTTAGCCATCTAGGTGAGAGATCAAATGCTGTTAGTGGAATGCAATGCTAACACCTAATTAAACAAATCATTGGCACCAATTACTAGTTAGTAACAAGCTACCCAAAACCAAGTGGTGAATTCTTTTCTACTGATTACAGTAAATACGTTATTGATGTAACAGTACTTACAGCATGTTTGTTTTCCTTCCTTTGTTCACTTTTCTTACAAGCAGACATTTTGTTTTTATGGCATTTCCAATCAGCACCATTACTTTCCAGAATCCTCTATGAAAAGATTTATCAGTTTATTTTGGCTTTTCTAAAAACAAAGTTGCAAAAACAGTAAGTGAACAAAAACTAACATTTCTTAGTATCATCACAGTTAATTCTCCTTGCATTTTACTTGCCTTGCAAATTGAATTAATGCTACCTTTATTAATCTGTTAACAGTATTTGTATCACATCTTCCTTAAGGTAAAATACCATTATTTGACATTAGGTTATTTCAGAAATGTTTTCATATTTCTGGTATTGGTTTCACACACATAAAACTGCTGTTGACTAACAAAATCTACTTGGATCTTCTCTGCATTTTCTTTTTCAAAAAAGTCACAAGATCAATGTGGAACAGCCCTCAGCAACCAGATGTGCTTGGCTACAACCCACATCACCTCCGGCCAGCATGACCCACTGGCAAGATGTAAAAACTTCTGCATTGTTCAGTTGGGCAACAGCAAAAACACTTTGCAGAAAGGATGTGTTCAATTTTTCCAGTTAAAATATCTGAATGAAAACATTAACCAAAAAAAAAAAATTTTTTTTTGCTTAGGCTAGAAATGAGAAAGCTTTGTCGTGGGCCTTCAGGTTGTTTCCAATTTATGGCAATCCTAAGGCAACTTATTGTGGCATTTTCTTGGGAAGATTTGTTCAGAAGGGGTTTGCCTTTGCCTTCTAAGGCTGAGAGAATGTGACTTACTCAAGGTCACCTAGTGGGTTTCCGTGTCTGAGTGAGGATTCTAACTGTGGTCTCCAGAGTCATAGTCCAATGTTCAAACCACTACACTATGCTGGCTCTATAAGGAACCTTTAGCCTTCTAGATGTTTTAGACTATTTGTTTAGTTATTTAGAGTATTTATACGCACCTTTCATCCAAAAGGTTTCCTAGCGTGACTTACAAATGATCAATTTGACAGTTCCCTGTCTTTAGATTTACAATTTCATTACAAAGAGCCCTTCCAGATGAGGAAAAAAATAATCTGAAAGTCCCCAGTTTTGTTCCTGTACACACCAATTTTATTTTGGATGTGCATATTATATTTTCTCCATCCCAAGTATTTCTTGGGCACTCCTAGCATTATCAAAGACTTTTCACCTGCTCCCAGATCAGTTTAAATTAATCCTGTATTTTAGGAAATGAAATGTATCACACTTTGGTAGTCTGTTCTGTATTATTGCAGAATTAGCTAAGGCTGCCACCAATAAAACATAGCTATTGTTTCCAGAAATCAGATTCAACAGAGACCAGTCAAGGGAAAGAGAAATGAAACACCAAAAGAAAATGATTCTAATGCTTAACTTGTTTAATATTAACTTTGGCTGTAACTCTTGCAAAATAATACACCTAGTCCTCCGTATCTGCAGATTCTATATTTACAGACTGATACAAAGATGGCTTGAAAATATCCCCCCTCCCTCCCAAAAATTAAAAAAAACAAACTTTGATTTTGCCATTTTATGTAAAGGAAACCATTTTACTACATCATTGTACATAATGGGACTTGAGCATCCACAAATTTTGGTATTCATGGGAGGTCCTGGAACCAAACCCTAACAGCTACGGAAGGCCCACTGTAATAAATAAGGCTCTGTAGAAATTGCTGACAATCAGTTTCTGAAACATTGCCTGGGTCTAGATGTGACACCTGATCAATGGAAAGGGGAGGAAAATGGACACAAGGAATGGGAGAGCGAGACAACCCCGGAATATTTCAAGGAACAGTTTGGATACAAACCAGGGGATCAGCAGGTAAAACTTTAAAAAAATGGAGGAGGAGGAGGAAGAAGGTAGATAGGTTTTCATATTTTCCAGATAATTTTTTTTTCCTTTCTGAATAAGCCCCGAGACATGACTCATAAGGAAAAGGGAATGGCAGTGGGGGAGGCAGATGAAGTCCAAGAGATGCTGGCTGCTCTTCTCTCCCTCAGAGCCACAGCAGTGGCAGTTGGATCATGAGGGGAGGGACTAACACTAGCTGCTGGACTATGGCACGATGGAGCTAGATGATTACTACAGTAGGTGATTACTGCTGACTTCACTGTCTTGGGTTTCTGAAATATGGGGTGCCATATTTCTGGATGGGCAAAAGTTCCCCAAAAGTTCCTTAGGCTACCGAGAATGAGACAGAAGCCCACCTAATAACTCATTATGATATTTCCATCACTTTGCTATCCAAACCTGTTCTCTTGTCCTCTTGCATTCTAACCGATTATTTCTCTTATTGAAGAAGGAAGGTAATTAGATCTTTCTGAGCACTTTGACAGGGCACAAACTACAAAGGGTGTGCTGATTCTAGTTGTTCTCCTTTTTCTGGGGACCTGTGTTCATTCCCCCTCATTCTCCCCGGATGGCTCTTGCCTTTCCAGTCAGTCTGGGTAATTTGCCCTGGCACTGTTTTGGCACGGTCTGGACCTCAGCATTGCTAGCAGCCAGGGTCAGCTGTCAGCCTCGGAGCCGTAAGCCTAATTCAATATTACAGATGTGGGTATTTTTTCCAAGTTCTCTCTGGGCTGCAGGCTTAAAGTCTCTGTTCTCAGCTGGGGTCCTTGATGCAGTCACTTCCCTCACAGTTACATAACACCCCATTAGGAGAAATGGCACAAACATGCTTGAAAGGGCCTCTCCCCCTACCCAGCAAAGCCAGCAGCAGCCCTGGATTTTAGAGAATGGAAACAGATTTTTAGGGGCAGAAGGATGCTCCTTTCTTGGACGTTTCTGTTCCTGCTCTTCTCTTTCTTTTTTCATTGTTTACTTGAAACGCTCTGCAGCTTTTGCACAGCCCAGAACAGTTATTCCTGTTTGTTTGTTTGTTTGTAGGAGATTTAATGCTAATTTTTTCCCTCCTTGTTCTTTTCCAGTGGCTGTGAAGAGATCCTTGATTCCCTGATACACCTCTTCATGTTTCAGTTTTAATCCTTAAAATAAATTTTTAAAAATGGTTTTAGTTAACTGTTCAACCTAATAAACAGCTCAGAAAACTTGCCTTGAAATATGTAAGGTTATAGCATATGTCTTTAAATGCTTGTGCAAAATCGATCTTTTTTCTTTTTTACATATGCACCATTCTGGTTGCTAAAATTCCTTATCCAAATAAATACCAAATTCATTATTTGAGTTGACTTCAACCAAAGGAGAATTCTGTTAGTTGAAAAGCAACAAATATATTTCTTTTTAGTAGCATTAATAACAATGCTGTGTCACTACATTGCCACAGAACTTTGCAGAGTTTCATGAATGAAAAAGGAGAAAGAGCATGTCTTAAAATCAACAACAACAACAAAAAAAACATCAAGTGAGGTGGGTAAGATCAGAATTCACTAGAGTCTATACAAACCTGATTTTTTTCTATTATTAAAGGACAGCCCAGTAATTCAGAAGTAACTGAGGACCTTGTATCCAACTAACTGCAACCTGGCTAACACATTCTTGCTGGCATATTTTGTAATCGTGATGAATCGTTATGAAGCTTATACAGAGGAAACAGCTCTTGGGACACTTTGCTCAATATGATCTCCAGAACTGGCAAGCAGTATGACGTAGTAAAGGCTGTAAAGAGCCAGTTTCCTTTTGGAAAATTCAAGTTTCAGACAAAACAAACAGTTTTAGGAGAGTCTGGAGAGGTCATGAATACTACAAAGAGCTGTCATCCTGTGCTCGGCTACAGCATTGACAAGCTTTGTATGTTTGTTTTGGCTATTAATGTTTGATCTTACAGTGAGCCTAAACATCCATGTGCTAGAATATTACTGTAGGTTATTAATTCAGAGCCCCCCCAAAAAAAGCTGTACTAATGTTTCAGACCTCTGCTGCATCTGTACTCACAGTTTTAACAACATCTACTTTGCTTTGGCTATTTTGCAGAGCAGACAAATCAGAGCATAACAAACTCATTTTCAAGAACAAAGTTGAGCCACAGACATGCACCTCATTTTTTGCTCCTGTCTAAGACTGTGAGGAATTCATCTAAGGAAGTCGTTTTCATATTTCTGTGCATTCAAGAAACCCTTTCCACATTGACTTGTCTGGTTTGAACCCCTGGGTATCATTGAAGCTTATGGAGCACTCTGCTGTGTTCAGCTCATGTGGACCTCTAGCCACCTCATTGTTTAATGTGAACCAAAAATACATCCTGAAACACATTCAACATCACCCAGTAACTATGCATTGCTAGGAAAGACTGGTAGCTATAGGATAGCTCTGCTTCACAGAAGCTTATCTGCCAATACTGATCTTTTTGTCGAGTGGAATAAGCTTCCAGTGAATCCTAGTTCCCCCTGAAACATTGACTTAAAACCACTAATCTAGGAGACATACATGGACCCTGGAATGGAGCCTAAGACTAGACTGGGGAGTGATGACCCCTGCTCCCCCCATGATCTAGTAAAATTAGACCATCAAGACTTCTGTGTAGTTGAGCCTCTTTAGACTCATAGAATCATAGAGTTGGAAGAGACAACAGGGGCCATCCAGACCAATCCCCTGCTATGCAGGAACACACATCAAAGCACTCCCAACAAATGGCCACCCAGCTTCTGCTTAAAAACCTCCAAAGAAGGAGACTCCACCACACTCTGAGGCAGCATATTCCACTGCCAGACAGCTCTGACTGTAAGGAAGTTCTTCTTGAGGTTCAGATGGTATCTCTTTTCTTGCAGCTTGAATCCATTGCTCCTTGTCCTAGTCTCTGGAGCAGCAAAAAACAAGCCTGCTCCCTCCTCAACATGGCATCCCTCCAAATATTTAAACATGGCTATCATGTCCCCTCTTAACCTTCTCTTCTGCAGACTAAACATACCCAGCTCCCTAAGCCGCTCCTCATAGGGCATGGCTTCCAGACCTTTCACCATTTTGGTCACCCTCCTCTGGACATGCTCCAGCATGTCGATATCCTCCTTGAATTGAGGTGCCCAGATTTGGACACAGATGAGGTCTAACCAAAGCAGAGTAGAGTGGTACTATTACCTCCCCTGATCTAGATACCATACTCCTATTGATGCAACCAAGAATCGTGTTGGCTTTCTTGGTTGCTGCATCACACTGCTGATTCATTTTCAGCTTGTGATCTACCAAGACTCCTAGATCCCTTTCACACGTACAACAGACATGTCCCCCATCCTATATTTGTGCATTCCACTTTTTCTGCCTAAGTGCAGGACCTTACATTTCTCTCTGTTGAAATTCATTTTGTTAGCTTTGGCCCAGCTCTCCAATCTGTCAAGGTCATTGTGAATTTTGATCCTATCATCTGGCATATTAGCAACCCCTCCCAATTTGGTATTATCTGCAAATTTGATCAGCATGCCCTCCACTCCTTCATCCAAGTCATTGATGAAGATGTTGAATAGCACTGGGCCCAGGACAGAACCCTGTGGCACCCCGCTAGTCACTTCTCTACAGGATTTAAAGCAGCCATTGGTGAGCACCCTTTGGGTTTGGTTGGTCAACCAATTACGAATCCACTTAACAGAAGCACTATCCAGCCCACGTTTTACTTGCTTCTTTGCAAGAATGTCATGGGGAACTTTGTCAAAGGCCTTACTGCAATCAAGATATGCTCTGTCCACAGCATTCCCTTCATCTATCAAGCTTGTAAGTCTATTGTAAAAAGACACAGTATTAATCTGGCATGACTTATTATTGAGAAACCCATGTTGACTTTTAGTGATTACGGCATTGCTTTCTAAGTAATTACAAACTGATTGCTTAATTATCTGCTCTAGGATCTTTCCTGGTATTGATGTCAGGCTGACTGGGCGATAATTATTTGGGTCCTCTTTTTTTCCCTTCTTGAAGATGGAGATGACATTTGCCCTCCTCCAGTCTGCTGGGACTTCTCCTGTTCTCCAAGAGTTCTCAAAGAGTATTGCGAGTGGTTCTGAAATGACTTCTGCCAATTCTTTTAATATCCTTGGATGTAATTCACCTGGTTCTGGAGACTTTAATTCATCTAGTTTAGCCACATATTCCTATACTACTTCTCTACTTATTCTGTGCTGTATTTCTCCCCCTTCTACACCTGCTTCTCACCCCCCAGGTTGAGTACTTCTATCCTTTTCGGAGAAAACTGAGGCAAAGAAGGTGTTAAGTAGTCCTGCCTTTTCTCTTTCCCCTGTTAGTAATTGGCCATCTTCTCCGCACAGTGACCCTATCCTTGTTTTTCCTTTTACTGTGGACATATCTAAAAAAGCCCTTTTTATTGTTTTTAATGTCTCTGGCAAGCCTGAGTTCATTCTGCACTTTAGTTTTTTTTTTTTACCTCCTCCCTCCCTATATGCTGGCTATATGCTTGAATTCCTCTTTGGTGGTTTCACCATTCTTCCATTTCCTGTACATGTTTCTTTAACACTTAGCTCACCTGAGATTTCTTTAGTCCTTCAACATTATCAATCAGAAATGGACTAATTGGTCAAACATTAAGAAATATTAAGACTGTGATTGTCATTGAGCCTTCCTTAGAATAATAAAGCCTGTCTACAGTCTGTCCTAGGCAAACTCACTTGAGAGTAAGTGATGCTGACCACACCAAGGGGATTTCTAGGTATATGTGTTTGTAAGCACCTTCATATTTGAAGATATTTCAATGATAGGTGATTGGAAAAATAATTTGTCCACCTCCTGCTAGCAGGAAAAATTCATAACTTGCCCAACACTGTTGAGCCCCCTTCTGCCTAACAAACAGTTCTGTGGCTCTGAGCACAATTTCCATTAGTGGTAACTGAACAAACATGTGTAGCAAACTGGTCTGGTCTCTAAGACTTGCCTTTCTCAGTGGAAAGAGAAGAACCTGGAGTTGTTCTGATAAGTGATATGGAGTTGGGAACCTTTTGGACAACAAACTCTCCTCAAAAGCTGAGTCTAATTCATGAGATTTATCATTC
The DNA here is from genome assembly GCA_948474755.1 of Ctenosaura bakeri. NCBI lineage: Eukaryota > Metazoa > Chordata > Lepidosauria > Squamata > Iguanidae > Ctenosaura > Ctenosaura bakeri. The sequence goes on along the minus strand of CAOLHI010004483.1, from coordinate 3,930 downwards.
CTCAGCTCTAACAGTCGCCCCACACCACTTTCTAATCCTCTCCCAGTCTCTTTTCTTACAGAAGAAAAGAAAATAATTGGTTTTATAGATTTACTAGTGTATACACCTGGCATTGCCTGGGATTTCATGTTAGAAAGATTTGAGTTCCTGTGTCTCTGATTCCCCAAAGTGTTTTGTCTAGTACCTGTAAGCTTTCCTCATATTCCCAATCTATATTCAGAGTTATTAACATACTCAGGTTGGGTTCCTGAGGGAATACACTGTCCTTCTCCTTGCTGCTAGGCCTCATCTCCATAGCAAGCATACTGTTCCAGACATACACAATTGACTGAGCCCGAAGAGCTTCTGGTTGAGAATTCGAAAGGCTGCTCCCTAAACTGCAAACCCCAGGATTCCATAGAATCTTCTTAGGCAGCCAATTATTTGAGGTCTTCACTTGACGCAAATGGACTTTCATATATTAGATTATTTATGTATATATTAGATTATTTATGTATTTATGTCTTCCAAAGCAGCTTACAAATTAATTTGACAGTTTCCTGACCTCAGTCTGAAAAGACAGGACACACAAGAAAAGGGGATGGAAGTGGGGTAGGGGATTAAGATCAGTGGATTCTGGCTGTTCTTCCTCAAAGGTCAAAGCATTCTTAGCTGGAATGGAGGGGAGACTGCATACCAATCACTAGGACCAAGGAAAGATATTGCTGGGTAAGATGGTTTTGGGATAGGGATACCTGCTCACATATTGACTGTATTCAGATGCATCTTCTCCTATAAGGTGTAGGAATATTTTCGTCTTTTGTTTCATTCGTTTCTAAGCAAGTCTCTCTGCTCCCCAATCAAAGCTAGGCTTTAATCAGGACCACCAAGATTTCTGTTTGGTTGAGCCCCTGAGAAACTACAAATCAGAGATATCTTAGTTTATAAGCATTTTTGCATTCACTTCAACGAGTCTTATATTTTCCCCTTTCCATGATAGATTAATTTTATGCTTTAAAATAGTATAATATTTCACTTATTTTGTCATTGTCAACAAGGTAATAACATTGTTAACTGCCTTAGTTGGCATTTTTATTTACTATACTTATTATGCATTTTTACTGTTTACATACCAGTGACATAAGAAGTATGTAACGTTTACAGGGATCAGCCAGCCAGTTTTCACCCTTCTCTACCTTAAAAACAGTTCTGGGGTCTCAGTTCTCATGGGTAAGTGCATACCACTGTTGAATTAGATAGGAGTGCCAGGTGAAAAATAGAGCAAGGTTTGGGCATGTTTGACTGCTGTGTAGAAGCATTCAATAGCTGTGTCTTTTGCACAAATGTTAAAGGCACATGAACTCTTTTCTATATTTCACCTGGCAACCCTATCTAGTCAAATGGTCTTTGCACACAGTGACCAAGCAAATATCCATGCCAGTTCTACTAGCAAGGCTTGGTGTCTGATCCAGCATTTTCTCCCCAAGTTTTCTGTGTCCTTGAACACAAGCTCCCACCCCCCTCCAGCTGTTTTCCAGGAATGTTCAAATAATAATATGGGAAGGGGTTATTGTAGAAGATGCTTCACCGTTTTGCAGTTGAGGATAGTGAAATTGCCAGTTGGACTCTATATCATCCAGAAGTGCCCACCAGCTATGCCTGAATCGATACAAAGCCATGTAGAGATATGGCAAATATTCCAAAATTTCCCTTTACCTCGTTTTGGAGGACTGTGACTGACATACGACATGTTGGTTAGTATATTGGGTTTTAATTTAGCTGCCTGTACCTGAACTTTTCTTTGTACAGTGTTTTTTGGAAATGGGATTAGCCTGAGAACCTTGGGTTTCCAACTGCTTTCCAAGTCCAATTCTCGGTGTTTGTTTTTAAAACCCTAATCACCTTGACTGTCAAAGGCAGTGCTTCTCAGGCGATCTGATGCAGCTGACTCTGCAACAGCCCTGTACCATATTTGTGCTCATTGGCTACAACTGTTCCCCCCTCCCCCGGGACATTCTCAGTAGTCTGGCAGCTGATGGCTAATGGACCTACACTGTTCCAAAGTTCACCACTTTGGCCATTTCCACACTACATTGTTACAGTGCTATTATTCCACTTCCAACATCCTGTGGAATTTTGGGGTTTGTAGTTTACAGAGGCCAAAGAGCTCTCTGGCTGAGAATTCTAAACACCCCTCCCTAAACTACAAAGCCCAGGATTCCATAGGATGTTGAAAGTGGAATAATACTACTATAACCATATAGTGCGGAAATGGCCTTTGTGTAGAACTGATCAAAGGAATGACCTATCTCTTCAAGCTGTTCTTTCTAAACTGTTTTATTCATTTTTGTGATAATTGCTGTGACTGTGCTGTGACTATTTTGATTTTAATTGTTCTACTATTTCATCTATTTCTAGTTTGTTTTTAATATTTTAAATGCTATTGTTTGCGCCCAGGAAAGGTTGGTCCTTTTCGTGGAAGGTTTTAGTGGAAAGGTTGGTAATAAATGTAATATAATGAACAAATAAACAAGGGCAGTTGAGGGAAAAAGTGAGTTTCCTCCCCAGACCTCATTAGGTAATCATCTCCTTAAGCAATACATACATTAACAATTTTTCAGAAGTGACTTACAATGACATTTGGTTTTGTTTTGTTTTGGGGTTTTTTTTTTCTGGCCTGTGCGACCCTGGAAGGTCCTAGGAAGAGAAAACCAACTTTGGACCAGTCAGACTCACCCCCTCCATGCCTTAACTGTATCAAACCACAGCCCATCTATCTTGTCTAACAAAATCTGAGAAGAAGGCACAATTAAGGCAGGAAGAATCTTGAAGACAACAACTTTCTACTGTTAATTCCTCCCCTACTCTGTCATCTGGTTTAGAGGTTAAATTTGCTATCATGGCTAATTATAGTTTCAGACATAGTCTTGGTATTTGTTCCGATAGCTTTTCACTCCAAGAGCACTACACTGCCTCTGGATTCACTCTCCCATTTAAGATCACCAAAGAGTTAAGAGCTGCAGGAAAATACCATAAGAACCTCCGAGCCCATTTTCTCTGTTAACATTGAACTATAAATCTCAAGTTTTTCCTTTCTTTGTGAGCTATATATAAATTAAAGATAATAGCTGGTGGAGTGGTTTTACAGTAATTTGATCCTGATTGGGGATGTCTGTAGTTCAAAGGAAGACTAAGTGCATTTCTTACACCCCATTCCCCAGCTATACTTGAAGTGTGAATGATGACTAGCAACACAAATCTCACATTGCCCCTGCCAGGGCTATTTTACAACCTTCAAAAAGTGATTGGCTGGAGGAGGACTCCTTTGCTCTGTACATAAACACAAGGGCACACGCGCACACACACATATCCACGCTGTCAGTTGTTGCATTCATTAACTGCCTCTACACAAGTCATGTCTTGTGTTCTCTCATTTTTCAGAAGTGCTGCATGCAACCTTACAGCTTATTTTAAATAAAGATAACCTTTCACTAAAGAAAAGTTTCATTCCCAGTAGGACTGCATATTATCCAGTGGCACACTTGTATGAATGTGTTGTGGAGTTCTTATAAACAGGGTCAGGGCATGCACTGATTGATCATGTACCCTAAATCAGATTGCCCATAGTGGGGAAAGCAGCAGGCTTTATAGCTGGAATATTTCTGGTGACTTATGCTAATATAAGGGACACTGAAGTCAGGATAAGTAACTTTTTAAAAAATTGGGGTGAAGCGGCAGCAAGGGAAGGCAGAAGAGCTTTTGCTATCAGGAGATAAAGCTGTGCTGCCAGTCTCTGAGCTGCTGTGCAGCTTTCTATCCCAACAGGAGTGTGGTTATTCCAATGAATCAAATCCTGGTCCTATACTGCTACTTTTGCTTGATTGATGTATTAATTGACTGACTTTAAAACAGAAAGACCTTTATATGAACTGAGAAATTGCTTTGGAAAAG
>CAOLHI010004482.1:0-115383 GCA_948474755.1 Ctenosaura bakeri | reverse complement strand
GCCCTGGCCCTATCCTCTACAGCATCTCCCATTCGTATATAGCCCATTATACATTCCTTAATGTGCGTAAATATGTGTATTAATATCTGGATGCCTGTAATATCTGTATGTGTATAAATATCCCCCTTTCCATGCAACGCTCTGTTCACTTTCAGAAGTGGGCTGCGGTCTATAAAACCTTATGCTATACCTTGTTAGTCTTTAAGCTTTCACATTTAAAGTGTTACAAAATCTCTTCCCCAAGCCCCTAAGGACTCAATCTATCCAGACTGAACATCCATGAAGATTGCTTGTATAGTTACATCTTTTGCAAAGCTTTTACTTTTCAAAAGTCATTCTGTTCTTCATTGCCATATTTTAATTGTAAGCCATTCTTGGTGTTCATTATGATAGTGAACAAGTGGATATGTGTATTATAACAGTATCTCAAATACTTACAGCATCTCTTGCTTGTTACTTTTCCATTAGTCTAAGTACTGTATTACTTTTTTTATTTTTTTGTTTTTTGAGAAGAAAATCTTTTTGATAAGCAAATGGGATACAACCTGAAAACTATCCATCAAAATGTTTCTTAAAATGTCCTGGAAAGTAACTTTTGAAAATAACTAGAAACTGTTACATGCCATTCCAATGAAATAACTTATATTTACATGTTCTTTTCTTTTTAGAAGTTAACAGTTATTACCAGAAAAGTCACTAATTATAGATGGCAACATCGTTGACAGCTTGTTATTTACAAGTTCTGACTCTGTTCTTTCTCCTGTCATAGACTAAAGAAGGTTCTTGGCCACCCTCCCAGAGATCCTTTACATGTATAGCAGGTAAGTTTGCCAGACTCTATGCAGGACGAGGTTTTTGTAACGTTACCGTAATCCAGAAAAGATTGAGAAGCAGGACGAGGTACCATAATATTCCATCAAGATGGGGAAAAGTGCTTGTTTTCCCTTGCATTTCAAATTCAAACTGGTGCTTATGTGTCCCATTCCCTGTTCTCCACTGAGGAGGCAAGAATGGTGTTAGGAAGAAAAAGCTGCAGCTGAAAGTTCATATTTGCAAAGGAAAGGAAGACAAGTACTTTCATCTACTTTGATGGAGTATTACAGTGTGTTATCCTGCTTCTCAATCTACTTGGGATTAAAGTTACAAGAGCCCCATTCCATAACCAAGCTGGCAAACTTAATAGCGGAAGTGGGCAAGGTGTGACCCATTTGCTACATGTATGTCCTCAGGGCCATTTATGCCCCCTCCCATATCCTTTAGGGATGAGACGATTTCTACAATGCATTTGCACCCCTCTCGAGGCCATTTTAGACCTAAGACAAGCCTTCTTTAAAACAGAAAGTGAACAGGAATTTACTTCCTGGTCATTTCTTGTTGTAACAAAAAGAGACCTTATTTGGGGGGCATAAATGTGGCAGTAATGCCACCACACCCATACAGGGCATTTGGGGAATTGTGGGAGAAAAAAAATGATTGTGTGTGTGTGGTGCTCAGGACAGCTTTCCTGGGAGACTAATGTAGCCCCTTAGCCTCTGACATTTGCCCATTACTGATGTATAAGCTCTCTAACCATAAGTAATACATTCAGGTTTTTCAAAGTATGGATTCTACATAAGGAGCCAGTGTGCATTCTTTGATTTACACAGGTTCATATTGATTATGAAAATGTGAATTTGGGGTTGCAAAGATGGGGGTGGTGTCTATGGTTGCATTCTTGATTCTTCTCTTCAGGCATCTCTTTGTACATTTGATGAAGCTATGTGCTTGGACTGCAAAAAAAAAGCCTGCCTTATTATTAGAAAAGCAAGAGTCTCTATGTGCAATGGCTCTTTCTTCCAAGTCAGTGTATTTAATTCTGATGTAGAACTGCCACAACAGGCTTCCATGCTCAGTATGATTTTACCTAGACTTATGTATTATAGAGAATTTATCATCTAATATTAAAAACTGAAGTTGCATCACTATGCACATTTGGAAATAAATTGCACCAAGTACAGTGGAACTTACTTCTGAGTAAATATTGACAGGATTGAGAAGCAAAGCTTATTTACATATTTGCAGTGAAGTTAACTTCAGAATGGGTGGAGTTAGGAAGAAGATGTTGCTTGAAGAAGGAGCCTTAAACAAATCTCTGTCATTATATTTATAAAATGTTGTCTCCATTTTTTATAACTTTCCCTATGAGGTCTAACAAGCAATTAGCTTTCACTGTTTCTGGGGAAGATAGCTTATTTTCCAGTCAGTAACTCGATTAAAGTATCAGCCAGTCTATACTATTGGGAATACAGGCTTCAGTGTTTTTCTATAACAGCTGCAGAAATCGGAAAATTCTTTATGTATTTACTTTCCTACTCTGATTTTTTAAAAAAACTTTTCTGAAATAGTCTGTATTGAAAAGGCTGTGTGTGTTGTGATTTTTTACGTGGCAGTAGTTGATTCCAGCAGTAATTTTAGCAGCACATTGTTTTCCTAAGTGTAGGGCAATCAGAAGTAGTTTACTCCAAACACACTTGGCAGCACAAAGGATTTAAGAGAGGTGCAGTTGTCATTGGTGTTTTTGTCTTTTGAGAGACTAGTTGCAAATAAAACTGAGGTGCAAAACATTCCTGGAAAACAAACTGAGTCCTGATCCATATTCATTATCTGGAATAACTATTGCATCTGTTCTGTATTCACATCTAGTGCTGCAAAATTGAAATACCCTTCACAAATAGGTATGTTTAATAGATGCAGAGTGATCCATACTGTTCTTTATCTTCACTGTTGTACATTTACATTAGCTTAAAACCAGGCCTGCCCAAGTTATTAACAAATGTTTAACCATTTAGTTACTAAAGGCCAAAAAAGTAACCACACTTGCTTCGGTGGACTTAAGAGAAAAGGTACATATAAAATTTCAATAAAGTTTGACTAGTTATTCCTTAGAAGCAGAAGTCCCTTAGAGGTGGTGTTGCCAAACTGACAACTGGCAATGGGTTGTGTACCTTTAACATTTCTGTGTAAGAAGGAACCAAACAACAAGCAACATCTACTAAAATTCCTTCTTACAGGCAGCCATTAAAGGTACAGGACTCATCTCCAGTTTTCACTCTGGCAACTCTACTTACAGACATGCAAAATTGTTAGAACAATGGTGAACAAATTGTAACCCTCAATACACTGTTGGCTTGCAACTTCCAGTTCTATCCAGAGCTGCCAGCTATATGGAATTATGAGAGTTGTGGTCTATAGCATCTCTTCTGTGAGGGAAGAAAGGCAAGATATAAATTAAACAAACAAACAAGCATTTGGAGGATTATAAAGCAAGTGGATATGTGTGAAAGTATAGCAGTGTTCCAGGAACAGAACATTACATTTGTTGTCATCTATGTGCATACCATTCTATACAACCAGAAGCCTCTCTGCTCATTCCATCAGGAAATCATAGATGCATATCTGACACTCAGATGAATCAGTCTCAGTCAAGGAACTTATTGCCTTAGACCCCCTCCCCGACCCACACAAGTAGTCCATCTTTGCAGATTATGGCCCTTTCTACACCAGTTACAACGGGGCAGTGTGTCCTCTCACGGAGGTCGTCTGCACCTTGGAGTGGACTAGGAGTGGACTACTTATCAGAGATCTGCACCTCAGTCCTCTCCAAAATGACTCCAAGTTGTCCTCCAGCGTGTTTTTGAAAGACCGGAAAAAACAGGTCTTTATTTTCCTGGAACGCACCATTGCGTTCCTGCTCACTTGTGCAGATTTGCAGGCTCGCACCAATACAAGCCTGCGATCTGCAGAGGGCGGGCTTTAGGCATGGTGAGCTTCAGCAGTTGGTCAGGACCCACGACCAACCAGAAGTCACCATTTTGGAAACCAGAAGCCGCTTCAGGGAAAGTCCACGTTGCTTCAGACCCCAGAAGAAGCAGTAGGTGATGGCACAGAGCGATTCCCTTGCCTCGTGTGGAAAGGGCCTATATGTCTGTAAATAGCTCTTGTGTCTGGTTCTGGAAAAAGAAAAGAGAATATAGGAGGCAAAATATAGAGAAATGTTCTGATATGAGGGAAGATGAATATCACAAAGTTCAAGCTTGGGCTCCTTGTGAGTACTGAGGTGACAATGAGATAGATGGAGACACATGTGTTTTGTATTCCAGGCCAGAAGCTTATAGCCTTTAGATGTCTTCAAAGTAACTAAAGTAACTATTTAAGTATGTCAGAGAAGCAGCTGGTTTTTAAAAAATGCAACTATAATGGCAAATAATTATTTTGTGGGGTACTGGAAATTTAACTGTCACTAATTGCTTTTTAAAGGTTCTGTTCCAGTCTCTGATTTCCACATTTTCCCCTTTTCCCACATGAGGCAACATGGTATAGTGGTTTAAGTGCTAGACTATGACCCTGGAGACCAGGGTTTGATTCCCTGCTTGTTCGTGGAAACCCCCTGGGTGATCTTGGCCATATCACATACTCTCAGCCTGCAGAAAACCCAAGAGGTTTACCTTAGAATCACCGTAAGTCAGAAATGACTTGAAAACACACAACAACAACAAACCCCTAGAGATGCAGTGAAAGATGTAGTGAAATAGTTGCTGATCAAGACTCAGGTGTGCTCACTGCACTTAATCTGACAATTCTGCTGATCTTTGAAACAGGATCTTCCCACACCCTACAGCAAGAGATATAATCTGGTATCTACTTCAAGTGGCAAGTATCTTGAGCTGGGTCTTGCTCTCGCCTGTTGCCCAAATGTTAAAAGATATGAATAAGCATTGTCCTTATGGGCCAATGAATGAAAGAAGGTCAGATTTAACATTATGAAAATAAATGTGAGATATTCCTTACAGTGAGTGACGTTTGAATGGCTTGTGCTCTATCAATAACCAAATTGCAGCAGTAAATCACTCCCTAAGCCATATAACTGCCATTTTAATGGAAGGGAAATGCACAAACAAAATATTGTTCTGGCTGATTCATTGAAAATCTTATGGCTACAGACTCTCCTTGAAAGAAATAGGATAAAAATGTTAAATGCATAGAAGTATTTGAGATGCTACTCCATTCTGTTTTCCCCATTCAAATAGCAGTATGATCCTGAGGTTTAAAAAGCTATCCTGAACATTGTTCTGAAAATACATGAATTTTAATCTCTCATGTTAGCAACTGCTTTGCAGAGAGGAATCTGTTACCAAGGGCTGCCTCATGTAATACAAATGCTATGGTTGATCTATACAATATATGTTGGCTGTGCATTTGCTTTCCACATATAGGATATGAATAGTTTCCATCAAATGTTCTTGGATGGCAACATACTATAGTGTGGAGACAGAAGATCGGTTTGTCTTTGGGTCTTTCCAATACAGCATGTGGATGCACAAAATAGCTACCCTAAGTTTGTTAATCAGTGATCCATAATTTTATTTTACTAATTTCATTCATATTAAGCCACTGTGTGTTCCTTTGGGGATTCCATTCATCTTCCCTATTCAATACCCTGCTCTTATTACGTCATTCAGTAAAATCTAATCTGTTCCATCATTCATTAATTTATACTTTATTTGTCTTGGCAATTACATGCAATTGGAGATCCATTTCAATTTGGTGTGTGTATGTGTGTGTTCTGTTCTGTTCTCTCACTCCCACTTCCAGCAATACTACTCAACAGCCCTACCTGCCTAGCACAGAGAGCCAGTGTGATGTAGTGGTTTGAGCATTGGACTATAAAACTGGAGACTTGGGTTCAGTTTCCTGCTTGGTCATGGAAACCCACTGGATGATTTCAGGCACATCACACACTCTTAGCCCCCAGAAAACCCTGTGATAGGGTTGCCTTAGTGTTGCCATAAGTTGAAAATGAATTGAAGGAATGCAACAACACAATAACCTTCACAACAGCAAAGAAGGTATCAACAACAGCCATTATTTTTGTTTTGTTTTCTCAAGACTGCTCTACATTTATGACATTTATGGGGAAAAAGACCAATTGATGATGGAAAAATGATGAATACCATGGGCAACCTGAACTACTCTGGGAAAACCAAAATGCTTTCCTAGAGCAACAGCTGGCACCACCAAAGAAGACAAACCCACATCATACCATAATGGAATGTTGGACATGAATGTAGGTCTCAAATATGGCATATGATTGTATCCATTCATTCTTCATTGAATTTGCCTAGGATAGCTATAACCTGAATTGAACAGGCACTCCTTGTGTCAAGTTCCATGTATCCAAAATGAACATACACACATCACTAAAATGTATTTTTCCATAACTGCAGTAACCCAAGGAGTCACACACAGTGCCTGCTGAAAATTTCCTCATACAGGCACTACCACACATCCCTCCACATCTTATTTGAACATTTGGGAGTAAACTTCTAAAGCTGGGCTTCTTTTATGAGACTAAACTCTTAGCGTCTCAAAAATGGTCTGGAACTGAAGCACAGACTTGGACAATGTCCCTTGCAAAGTTCCAGTTTCCCATAAAGTAACAATTTTGAAAATGTTATCCACAAATGACCTATGGTAATCTAATCCTCCTTCTGTTATAATTTGAGGGCCTATAACTAAATGGCTCATTCTAATATAAAAATATGTATGGGGCAATTACTAGATTTATATCCCACTTTTAGATTAGCGTCCTACGTAATATTACTACATTTATAAAATACAGCAGGATCCACAACATCAAAACCAAAAGAGAGCAGTATTTGATGCATTTCTGCAGTTGAAGCATTGAGGGCAGGGGAAGAGAGTTTGACTGAGGCTGACCCTGATGTGTAGCCTCTAATCATCCTGATTTGCCAGGGATAGTCCTATTAAAACCTCTGCTATTCCACTTTTCAGCTGCTTTTAAAGCAGCCCAGTTTCTCTCTCCACCCATTTTCCCCCTTTTTCTTCAGCTTACTTCCATCACTGCAAACTGAGTTTGAAGTACAAAAGAAACTTGCACTCATTTAACTCAGCAGCAGAGGGGAAAAGAGGATGAACAGAAAGCTGCCCTTTCTTTTAGGCTCAGGCAAAAGGAAGCTGCAGCGGCAAGTCCTAAATTGTGCATTCTTTTTGATTAATAACTTTTGCCATCTTGGCCACACTCTTACATTGCTTGGCTCCACGTGTCATAGTTCCATCTGTGAAATATTGGAGGCTGTGCTGGTGCTGTTTTTGCCTGCATTCAAAACTGGCAAGAGGAGGAGACATTTTTAACTACCAGGCCCCAAAGGTCCAGAAAGGGAGGCTGAGGCCTGTCTGTGTTGCATGTCTTCTGTCTTTGAAGCAGAGCAGATCTTGTATTTTTTTTGACATAGTGAGAACATGAAGAGCAGATGCCAGCTGCATTCACAATAGATTGATTCCTGAACTTCTGAAAGTCAGAAAAGTGCCCTCCAATGACATACCAAATGGTTCCAGGGTTCTGTATCTTGCAAATATGGCTGGTGCCAAGACAACTGTAGTGAGTAGCACACGAGGCAAATTTATATGAAGTCCACCTCACCTCTTGTGAAAGGAGGGCCTCTTGTGAGAGTTTTGGACTCCCACAATCTCTAACCTCACAGGAGCTAAAAACTCTTGCAAGAGGCCCTCCTCGCTTGAGACTTAGGGAAGAATTTTTTATAGGTGTTTGTAATGAACTGGCTTGGCAACAGAGAAAGCTGCTCCATATTGTTGTGTTAGCAACCTGGCAACCTTATCTGGGGGACTCCCCCAAAAAAAGTTTTACCAGAGTCTGAATCTGCTATTGGTAGCTGTGCTTGCACCTGCCTCCCTATTTTCTTCTTCCTTTCCATGTGATATTTGGTGCCAGTTGGCTCTGTGCAAGTGGAAGACGTCACCAAATGAAAACAGCCTGACAAGTTGATCTGTGGCTGCCTCCCTTGCTCTTCTTTCCCACAGGACAGTTGGTGTCAGTTAGCTATGTGGTGACAAAATGAAACAAACCAACTGAAGCAGGCAGGAGCATAAGTACCAAAGCAGAAAACTGATATTAAAAATCACTGAAAATGTAAAGTAACAGCTCAATTTGTTTAAGAGCAAAATGTTCCTGTGAATACAGTGTAACAGTTTTCAGCCTTGGGTTTATAACACAGTTTGCCATTTGACACAATGTACTGTTAAAGCAGAAACTGTTAAAATGAAAGTGCTTGTATGTTTTCCTTTGCGTTTCAATATTTCACTTCACTATACCATGTTTTTAATTCACATGGTGATACTGTTTAACCTCATGATTGGGTTGTATTTCATTCAAATATGTGTGAACCTCTACAATCCTCTTGAGCATCTGGAGCATGCTGGAGAGAGAGAAGGGAGAGAGATGGCCAGGGATGCTCAGGAAAGACTAGGATGCAGTTGCTGGAGATCCAGAAACCTAATAATAGTTCTTGTCTTGGGTGCTATACAGATGCTCCCTCCCTCTACCTGTAAAATACAATGGTAATGTGTTCCATCTGCCCGGAAGCTGTCTTCTGGGGCCAGGAATGGATATTGAATAAGGAGGCATAATACCTCCTTCTGCAATATTATCTCTCTCTTTCCCTCTCTCTCTATATGTGTGTGTGTATGTGTGTGTATTCATCCACTGAATAGCATGAGTGCTTCATTATCTTCCACCTGTAACCCTCCTCTGTTTTTCCACACTTCTTCCATTCTTTTTTTTCTGTACCATTAAAATCTACTGAAGAGAAAAATGTAGAGCAGCTACACAATACCATCTGATTGCTAGTGCAAGGAGTCCTCCATCTGGAAATGCCTGAAGTGATGGAAAAACATGGGAAGGTTACAAAGGGAACACAACATTATCTGGAACCACATAAAATTCCATGTATAAGTCAGGTGACTATATGATAAAAGTATATACCTATATATATATATATACACACACACACACACATACATATATATACATACACACACAGAATAAGAGAGAGAGAGAGAGCACCTTTGTTATGGTCCAAAGACCCAACAATGTAGCAAACAAACATATTAACAAAACAAAATGAATAAACAAAACAAAACAAATTGGTGAGACCATGGGTCCTGTCCCTCCCCCCCGGGGATGATGAATAACACTAATGTGCCCCTAACAAACAATTTACAAAAGTTTCCTGTTTTAGAAAGCACACATGCCTACATCTTCTTAAGAATGTCTATGTCAGAGGATGAAAGTGTCTAATAACCTGAATAGAGTAGTGTGAGACCATAGGAATGTTGCTGAGTCCCAAAGCCCATTAACTGCTATCCAGTGTGTTTATATAACTGGACTGCACAGCTGCAGGGAGGGGAGGTGTTATGCAAAAGATTAAATAGTATTCAAGAAGCCAGTGTGGTGTAGTGTTCTGAATCACTAGGTTCCTTATCACATTGTACTGTTACAGCACTATATTTCACTTTAACTGCCATGGCAACATCCTGTGGAATCCTGAGTCTTGTAGTCAAATGAAGCACCAGAGCTCTCCGGCTGAGAATTCTAATAGCTCCTCCCTAAACTGCAAATTCCAAGATTCCATAGGATGTTGCCATGATAGTTAAAGTGGAATAATAACACTATAATAATGTACCACTATAACAATAAGGCTCTAGGACTCTGGGAGAGCAGAGTCTGAATTCCCACTCAGTGATGGAAACTCACTGGTTGATTGACCTTGGGCAAGTCACACAGTCGCTGCCTCACAGGAGGGCAAACTGCAAACCCCTCTGAACAAGCCTTTCCAAGAAAATCCCGTTAAATCAGAAATGACTTGAAGACACACAGCATCAACAAACAAGACTGGGAGATAGAGGGGCCAAGAAAAAGGGGAGGTGTCTGTCAAGTGCTGAAACAGACAAAGCAAGGACGAGCTGAATTATAAGAGAAAGTGTCATTACAAACAAATAGTAGTTCTAACTGCTGGGTTTTGGCTTCTGAATCAAGCAATAGTTAAAGAAACAATACATTTAGCTAAAAATGGAGGGCAAATGGCAAATTGGCTTGCTAACCAATGAGGAAAGTCTTCATATTTCTGTGAGGAAAGAACTGCCACAGAAGACACAGTGATTGAAGTATTAAAAATATGGTATTTAGCAAGTAAAAAAAGAACTACAAGACTCTGAATAATCAGCACAAGGCTGATGTAATGAATGAAAGCTGTTTCACACAAACAGACCATCAATTTATTCTGGCAAGTGTGATTTACAAAACATATGCATTGTGCCTTTAGAATCCTCATTATCCACACCAGATAATCTCTTGGCATAAACATGAACCTCAGACCTCTCTCGTCTTGAACATCTCTTGCTGTAAACATTCTGGATGTCTCTCAGAAGTGGGTAAGCAAATGGGTAAGCAAAGATTTAAGTGCTGCTCCTTAATTAGGAAAGTACTTGTAGTTCAAAAGTTGCATGGAAATTATGCATGCTCTTAATTCTTTTGAAACTATAATTGTTCATTTTTTTTGGTTATTTACTTTCAGGCTTTTAACATTAAGTTGACAAACAGGACAAATAAATCTACATGTTATATTTACTGATATAAGTTTATTGTCGCTATACTGTATTCATATTTCACTAAAAGAAGCAGAAGATCCGGTGAGACACAAACCATTTGTTTTGATTAAGTATGCTTCACATGCTAAATATATTCTGTACCTTGCAGCCATCCATGTTCTCTACTAGATGTTCAGGTCTGTTTTATTAAAAATGCAATTTAATACAATGAATTGGTCATTGACCTATTGGAATGATGAAAGAGGGACAACTTGTCCCTGAGCTTTTAATTATGCCTGGACTAAATATATTACATATCTTCTTATGTAACACTGCCATCTGTTGTTCATGAAAGGGAAAAAAATGTGTGATCCTTTAATAAATGTGTGTGTGTCTTCAAGTCACCTGTCAATTTATGACAACCTCATGAATTTCCTAGTTTTTTTTTAGGCAAGGGGTACTCAGATGTACTTTGCCATTGTTTGCCATTGCCTTTGTCTGAAATATAGCCTATAGCACCAGGTATTCCTTGGTGGTCTCTCATGCCAGGACTGACCTTGCTTAGCTTCCAAAATCAGTCAGAATCTGGTGCTTCAGGGTATTTAGGTCTATCCCTTAATGTCAAAATGGATTAACATTAATGTTAATGTTATATATAAAGTTAATGTTTATATATAGTCTGTTGCCCATTCATTTCTTCAGTGAAAAGCTGCTGCCTTTAAAAAAAACCTGTAAAATATGTTTCAGAATATTTGAAAAAAAGCAATGGCAGAGAAATGCCATTGCAAGCTGATAAATCAACCACTGCCTGTAAAATCTTCCCAAAATGAAGAATTGGAAGTCTGGAAAGCAAACTTAGGTCACTTTCACAAGGCAAAGTTATCAATGCAGCCATACCTAAACTGATGCTCCCTGCATGTTTTGGTCTCCCAGAAGTTCCAGCCAACCAGGTCAATAATAAGGAATTCTCAAAGTTGTACTCCAAACTATTGGGAGGGCACATGGTAGGGGAAGGCATAGCAATATATTCTCTGTATTAATGATACAATAATAAATGATACACAGATTGTTTGTTGGTGTTTCCAACTGCTCATCAAGTAAAGAGACAGAACAGTCATTACATTCAGCAACATATTTTTTCTTTGCTGGATCTAAAATAATAATTTCTCTTCAGCTAAATTGAACCATGCTATCTTGTTGGAGAAGAAAGGTTTTCTTCAAGCTGAGGTATTCCAGATGTTAGACTACAGCTTCCATATTCCTGAGGCATTATGTAGCCTAGAGATTCTAGGATTGTAGTCAAACACCTTCGGAGGTCATTCTGTTTAGGACCTTCTTTAAGGAGGAGAATCAGGGGAATAGATGATTGCACCATCTTTTAAGTGACACCCATTCAGATATTTGAACTTAGCCCAGGGTCTTCTTGTTTCCTCAGCAAAAGCTCACCAACAGTGCTGTCAGACATTATAAGAGCTGGATATGACAGCCGTGTTTAAATATGTGAATGTGTGTCACTTAGACCAGTGGTGCTTAACCTTTTCTTTACCAGGAACCTCTTTTAAATATCTTTTGTTGCCATGGACTCTCAAGATTTAAATCCCTAAAGTGCATCAAATATTTACTTAAAATTGCTCATCAAGGGTATTCAAATTGGGGGAGAATGGAGAAATACGTAAATGCACACTTCCCGGAGAGGTATTAGAAGTAGAGGAAAGATTTCCTCCTGCTTCTTCCCTCCAGTTTAAGTCTGGAGTGGACTGAACAGCAACACGCAGTCCTAGCCAACCAGTCCTTCTCTCTCCCTCCCTCTCCCTCCCTCTACTCTTTTCCAGCCATCCAGTCTATCAGAAACATTCAAGAACCTCATTTTTTTTGCCTTCTTCACCAGGAAGAGAGAAGACTAAGACAGGCAAAGAAGCGAGGAGGCCAAAAAGGGGGGTTGAAGGCAGAAGGACACTTTTTTTTTCTGAATGGACAATATCTGGCTGCACTCCAAGTAGGATCCTTGATGCAATGTGGCAGCCAACTTTGGAAAAGGATAGCAAGAAGAGGTGGGGCCAAATGAGAAGAGGGGCATGGGTTGCTGTGGGTGCCACTCCCTGGCAAGACGCTAGATGTTAGAGTGAGGGATCATTGTTGGCAAAATAAGCCCTTTGATTCAGAGAAAAGTGTGTGCACTTATGAATGGAAATAAGGAGGTGCACGCAAGTTCTTTTATAGCTTTAACTCCCCTTTTTGTCTTCAACCCCCACATTTTGCTTTCTTTCCCCCTTCCTCCCTCCTTTGCCCATCTCAAACTCCTATTCTCCTGGTGAAGAAGGCAAAGAAGAATTAAAAAAAAGCAGAGATGTTTGAGCATTTCTGATAGTACACTGGGCTGCTTTCTGCTGGGAGGAGGTGAGTAAGGAAGAGAGAGAGAATGTCAAATGTTGACTGGTTGGCTGACTGTCAGCTCCACTGTCAGTCAGCTGCTGAGCTCACCTCCTCCCCTATAGTGGAGCAGCCATGTGATAGGCAACATGCTGGCCCAGCCAGCAGCAAGCCGGCCTCCTTTTGTCTTGGTTCCTGTCACATCATCACTCCATTGGGAGAAGGAGATAGGCTGAGAAAGAAGTCTTTGAGCCTTTCACAGACTCCTTGAGCAGTCCATAGACCCTGGTTAAGGACCACTGACTTAAAAGATAGTGCAGACTTATCTTCTGTTTCTCCAGAGAGTGGAGCATGATCCACTGGATTCAGATTATGAGAAAGGATCTTCACCTAAAAATTAGGAAGAACCTCCTGATGGTAAGCAATACTCTACAGTGGTACATAATGTCTTGGAAGGTAGGATCCCCCTACCTTGGAAGTTCTTAAAAAATGTTAGATGGTCATCCATCATGGATGCTTTAGCTGTTGATTCCTCTATTGGCAGGTTACTAACAGATGACTTCGGGCAGAAATGTTGTCTATGCCTGCAGTAGCAAAGTGCCTTGGCCACACCTACCAGAAAATGATGTTTATCTGTGCAGGCTGAATGGGAACAGAAGGTATCCAAAATGGAATTTCCTGGAAAGGGACATGGCTAGCAAGCTGGGATCCTACACAGGTATACTTTGCACTACAACATTTTCTAAAAGGTCTCATCTATTTTATTGTGATAGTAATCATCAGATGGTGTATGTTAACCCTATTTGTTACATTAAAATCTTGCATTTGTACAAAGATAACTGTGCCACAGCAAATTCTTCAAATGGCAACAGCAGATGTAGAACTGAAGCTTTTCAGTGATCTGCCAGTCCTTGGAGAGGATATGGAATCCAGTCAAGATACTGCAAACAAGCAAAAATTAACAGGATTTCCTGGTATGAAGCTAGCTAAGAAAAGAGACAGAAAGCAACATCCTGAGGATCAGTTTAATCAGCCTTTTACAGCTGACTGTAAATATAAGTCCTTTTTGTCAGATTTTTCAAACAATCCCTTTATATTATCTTTTTCCTAAACTGGGGCTTAAGGTGGCTTATAAGATTAAAAACAAAACACAAGTGAAACAAAATAAAATACAAGTAAAAAGATTTTTAAAATTTGCTTTTTAAAAAAGTGGAGTTGCTTAAGATACAGACTGAATAGAAGAGACTGGGAAAAGAACCAACAACAACATCAATCAATAGTTTCTCACACCTTTTCAGAAATTTTCATTTAGTCTTGTTGCATTTACGCTTACATGTTCTATTTCTCTTTGAGATGGAGAATTGTTTGGTAGAAAATATTTTAAAAATGGTGACCTTGACTGGGAAGACTGTTAAGATAAGCATGCACAAGCAACATTCAACTCTTGGGCAGGACTGGGAGGAGGACTGCTTTTTTAAAACTGCTTTAAAACACTGTGATAGAAACAGAAACAATTCTGGAATAAACCTCTAGAGGGCTGATCTACAGGGAGCTATTTTGCTATGAATATTTTTGTGTACGACTGCCCTTGATGCATCATTAATGCTAAAAGATGAGTTACATGCCCACATAAAATGCATAGCTTATGGTTTTACCGTCTGGAAGGTAACTTGATTTTGTTCAGTTGCCGATACATCCAGAAAACAAGTTCACCAGCTACAATCCATAAATCATTAAAGATTTTTCTGTGCTTCAGTTCGAGACCTCTAGAAAAGTAGGTCAACTCACATTCCCCACTGCATTATAAAATAGCAGAGAATGAGTGTGTTTGTGTGTATGTTCAGATATCACCACTAAGTTTCTCTGATGTTTCTATTTGTAAGTTTCTTCAACATATATCAGTTTAGTCAGAGAGAAAAAAGCCTCCAGACCTTTTAGGCAGAGAATTAATAACTGAAATATAAACTGTGTGTATTGAACAAAGACAATTATATCTGTTTAATTTATACCTCAACATGATGCTGTTTCACCAGTTTGTTGATTATGGATGGAAACCTGTTGGGAAGCAATGATGTCTCTAGATGAAAAACTCACAGTTATATCTCTCTGATTGGTACTCTGCTACTCTGCAGGACTGCTTCTGTCTATTTCTTCCACCAACAAAAATGCAAATATATCTTTTGTTGTTGGAAACACTATTTTTCTGTGGTCTATATGGTGGACTCCAACACAAAGCTTCATTATAATGAAGAAAATCAAATCAACATTCTGGATCTAAACCTGATGTCTGGCAGATATTTCAGTAAACAGTTAGCTACTGATCTTTATAGAGAAGTGCACAAACCTGGCTCAGTTATCTCAAATAAATGCCCAGGAAATAAAGAAACTGGAAATGGTCCTGAAAGGTTTGAGGCCAGCTGCAGATAATGTATATAGTCAGGTTGAAGATTATTATTCAGCCAGGTTCTTTTCTCCACAGTATTTCCTCATGAATCCATGTCTCTATGAAACTTTTGGGTGGAACTTTATTCTTTTCTACTAGCTAAATAGAAGGAGGATTAATTTTCAACCAAAGTTGGTAGCATCTGGCTATATAAAAACCCTACTTGAAGCTTACCGCATAATCATTAACTTGATAAATCCAGAAGCTATGGCTGTGCCACTGAAATGTTCACTATTAAGCCTCATTCATCCCTCCCGTCCAATATTTGTGCTGTAAAACTACTGATTTCATTTGAGCTATGGAAGTGTGGAGTTACAGAAATGTTATGGTGGTGTCTTCCACATTGATCAGTAGGAGAAAAAACACTAGCTGAAGGAAACATGAATAATTAATTATTCATGGATATGCAATAGGTATTTCTGATGAAATGATGGGATGGAGCATCAAAGCATGTGGTGTACCGTTATACTCCCTTCACAGTTGTGCTACACCAACTCATCACAAAACTGCTGGGTTGCACAACTAAATAGGGATTTCACATGAATGTGCAATGTGAAACCATCCACAACCATGAAATCAATATACAATGTGCAACCTGCGCTGTAAAATGATTTGCAATGGTACCACATGTGTAACGCTGCTTTTATAACCTTCAACTCAGTACAGACATTGTGCATTCCAAATTCAAACTGACAGATTAATAATTTCACCTACTGGAATTTGTCACCCAGATCAGTTTACAATTGGGCAAATTTCAGTCTGTTCAGTTTAATAAGTCTACATGTTCCTATGTAATATGAACTAATTTTAGCAGTGTTATGGACCATCTAAATGCTAATTTGAATTTTTCTATGTATTAACCAAAACAGACTTCACTGATCTTTTCTGCCATAGTAAAGCCTTCCCCCCAACAACCACCAAAAGAAAAAGAAAAAATCTAGGATTGGGAAGATTAAATTATTTCCCCAAAATTCTCTTAAAACTTGCACAGAAATCAGTGGATCTGATAATGTTATCTTATACATAGCAAAGATTTTTTTAAAAATTAATAATCTTTTGCTCCTGTGTTATAACTGACAATCAGAATTTCACAGACCACAAAGTTTCTAGTAGCTTGTTGCTATCCTTCCCTTTGGAAAAAAAATATATAAAGGTTTTACATTTAAAGACATGGTCCCAGGACATCAAAGAGTTTATATTTGATTTGTTGACCTGAAAGTGATGTACCTCTTATATAAAATTAGTATAGTTGAATTTCCTCCCAACTAGCACAATAAGATACAATAGGTCTGTCAAGGTTGTTGCAGGGCAGGGAAAGTTTTCCTATGAGTGGACGGCAGAAGGAAGAGGCGGTGTGGCCAGACAGCCAGGTGCAAGGCCAGCAGGATTGTTATGGCTATTAGAGAAGGCCAGAGCATTGATTGGGTCATCCCGCTTGTTCCAGGGTGACAAGGTAGCATAAAAAGGCTTGTATTTGCCTTGACGAGCTGCCAGTTAGACACCCTAGCTGCTGGACCTGCCATGCTATTGACAGCATACTGTTTGTAAGGGGAGATGCTGCCAGATTTTTTTCCATTATCTTCTGTTATTCCTCTTTGTCTAATTGCTGGAATGCTAGCATGTTTTTGCTAAGCCTTATCTTAGAGTGTGGCAATAAAATCAAGCCTCTAAGTCTTACTTAATGAGCCTCTGGAATTTTTTCTGCTTCACTGGGACCCTCTGCTGCGGCGAAGCCTTGCTTCACAGATTGCACTTTGCTCATGCTCAGAGGAGCCAAATCCTGCCAGCCCTGACAAAGTCCCCCACAGCCGCATGACAGTATCCACAGTTTCACTTAGCTGCAACCTGCTCCAAGGCCGTGGCTGCCACTGCTGGTCAAAGTTCTTGCTCTCTGCTGCTGGGCCAAGAGAGGAGGGAGGCACAGCTTGGTTTCCCGCACCTTCTTCAGATAAAAGAGGCACAGGAAGCCCAGCACAACTCCCCCTATACCTCACTTGACTGAAGAAGGAGACAGATACTCCTTCTTCAACCAAAAGAGGCAGGAGAAGCCCAGCACGACTCCTTGCATGCCCCTCTTGGCTGAGGAAGGAGACAGACACTCCTTTGTTGGACAAAAGAGGCAAAGGAAGCCTAACTTCATGAAACCATGTGCCTTTCCTGACCACGGAAGAAGATGAACACTCCTTCATTGGCCAAGAGAGGCACATGGCTCCAAGCAGCCAAGCCTCCCACCAGATTTGACTCCCATAGAGGGAGTTTGCTAGCCAAACTCTGCCAGAAAGAATGGTAGGAAGGAGGGAGGAGCCAAGCAATGGAACTCCCTCCCTCCCTCTCTGTCTTGCTCAGCCTAGGGTCAAAATATAGTGTTTCCTGGTATCCACATTTGTCTGGAAACATATCCTTCACAAATATGGGGGACCTACTGTAATGTCAGGATGGTAAAACATACGGCCTTTCTGACCTATGCTGTTATAGTGCTATTATTCTATTTTTAACATCCTATGAAATCCTGGGGTTTGCAGTTTAGGGAGGGGCATTGAGAATTCTCAGCCAGAGAGCTCATTGGCCTCAGTAAACTACAAACCCCAGAACTCCATGGTATGTTGAATGTGGAATAATAGCACTATAACAGTGTAGTGCAAAAAGGGCCATAGAATGCAATGTTATAAGTATAAGAAAGAGACCAGAGGTCCATGTCTTTAAGGCACTTCCTCCATATGTCCAACATTTGAAGAAACAAGGTTGTTTTTATCTTTATAAAGCCTCTAATCATCACTGGGATAAAAGATAGCCATGTAAGTATTTTATTTCCAAATCAATTGTCATCCATGTGTGTGTGTATGTGTTTGTTTGCCTTTTGCTCTGTTTTGTTTTTCATATCCATACAAATCAGCAGTAATAACTGACTGCCAAGGATTCATGATACTTTCTGTGCTGTATGTGCATTACCTGGTTTCACTACACATTAAGTGCTTTGCTATCTTGACCTTTTACCACTTTTAAATTAAAAATATTAAACATTTTTGTCACTGGGTGAAATAAACTTTAGGTGGTGTAATTAGGAATACATTGAACAGAATGAAAGGTTTTTGTTTCAATGGCAATGAGTTAAAGCCTCAAAATATTTAATTTAGAACATCTCTCATATTTAATTTGCATCAAGCCTGTATTACAATTACAGAGTTTTTTAAAAATTCTTTTTGACACATCTAGTCTCATCTATTTAATGGCTGTGAGCTAATTAGGCTTTTCACTAAAAGATCTTAGACCATCAGGGATCACATCATGAATGAAAAGACATTACCTTTGACTAGCCAGATTGGCTACCTAACTGTGTGAAGGCAGAAAATATTTTCAGATTCCCCAGATAATGTAGATTCCTATTCAGTGTTG
The DNA here is from genome assembly GCA_948474755.1 of Ctenosaura bakeri. Taxonomy (NCBI): domain Eukaryota; kingdom Metazoa; phylum Chordata; class Lepidosauria; order Squamata; family Iguanidae; genus Ctenosaura; species Ctenosaura bakeri. The sequence continues at coordinate 96,734 of CAOLHI010004482.1, read as the reverse complement.
TGCTGATACACAAAGAGTGGGGGTAGTGAAACTGCCACAGAACAGGAGGAAAATGAAGCCACACAATACTACACACACAGGGAGATTTAGCAGTATTATATCTCCAACAATTTGTTCATTTAGATAGAATAACTGTTGTGGTGACCAAAGTACTCAAAAGAGCAATTTCTGCTATATAAGATGTACTCAGAGATCTATAACAATACTAGTTATAGATGTTAAAAATGAAGGCCATTGATTAGTCAGAATTCCAATTCTGTATTTTGTTCTTGCTGCAAATTTGGCATGCCATATTTATTTAGAGATAACATAAGTTTATACATACAAATTGTTGGTATGGATACGTGGTTGGTCTCAATTAATGTCTCTAATGTTAAGGGAACCTCAAATGCTCTTAAAGTTACACCGCCAAATCTAGATTGTGACAAATATTTCAGTTGTAGATATTACCATTTAGCTGATCGAGGCAGTTTAAACTGCTCTTATAAAATTGAAAAAGACAAAAACTCATCATCAACACCAACTATCCAGTTTAAAATAACAATCCCATTACCAGCCCACATCTTCCATAAAAATGGTTTCTTACCAATTTTCAAATCTGGATTCCCCCATAAAGTCAATATGGCATGAGTGTATGGGTCAAATTGCAATTGACAAGACAATATTTGCCTCACAGTTCTAAGTGAAATTGTTGACAAAACACTGGCCTTTACTCTAAAATGGGAACCAAGTATTGTCCATTTGAATAGGGGTGACAGAAATGAAGACTCCAAGGCTGATTATGGTGGGTTACTTACTTTAAATATAGATGTCCAAAAACTAATACAAGAGAACAGATTTGCCTGATGATATGTGCAACAATCTGAAAGGTCAAATCCTCCATCTTTGATTGGACTTTGCAACCTTTTTCATTGAAATTCTAGGATGAGATTAATCCCCCTCCCATCTCCTGAACAATGCATTTAGTTTTGAAAATACCTGCAAGGTGTAAGTAGAAGAATTCCACAAATAACATTAACAAATGCAAGCATAACATACTTAATAAAAAACTAATACCTAACATTAACAAATGTGATGGTTATTATATATATATGTGGTTAAAAACATGTAACCTGAACAAACCCAAGCAATTTTGAATTGAAAGTTGATTCATGCTGTTTGGAAATAGACAGTTGCATGAGAGGGAACCAGAGAGGGGATTTTTAAACTCAACACACAGTTTATTAAAGTTAAAACATAGGAAATATTAAGCAGTTGGTTGAAAAGTGCTTAGAATTCAATATCATAGGATCTAACCATTCTCCTAGCAAGCAGACATAAAATGAATTCTAAAAAAGAGCAAATAAATGCTTTTCTAGAAAATGTGTAGCTGATTGTGGGAAGAAAAAAGGAGACGGGATACAGTCATGATCTCATTGGGTGTTTTTATGACAATATTATTGCAATGGATAGTTTAGGATTACAATTGCAACTGGATGGTTTTAGAATGCTGTAGTTCTGGGGGAATTAAAGGTGGGGACAGTAAATCAGTGTGGGATAGTGGAAATTGCTGCAAATAGGGGAGAGATTTGGAAGCAGAGGTAGAAGAGCTGAAAAATGTGTGAGATATGTTAGGAGCAAAAGGACCAACAATGGTGATTCAGTAAGAAGGAATCAGAGCTTAAGAGTACTTTGAAGAAAGCTTGTCTTGAATGCAATCAATATCTCCCTGTAGTCAGACAAACTTGGTAAAAGGACAAAAATCCTAGCAAAACAGTGAGAGTGGGGAAAAGAAGATAATTTCAGCTAGCTAACTGGTCATCTGGGAAGAAGGACAAAGAGTAGTTCAAGGGGTTATTCCTTTTCTTGTCTGCAGAGCTGGTGTGCAATGCACTGGAAGCCAAAGAGCTTGAGCAAGAACAAAATGGAAGGGAGGAGGAAGGGATTACAGGATTTCCCCTGCAGTATATATGCAATGATGCTTCTTTTGGTGTTGAAGATTTCTAGAGCTTCATGGCCTAAACTCCACCTTTTATCCCTGGTTCTGAGTTTAATAATTAAAATAAAGACTAAAAAGATGTCCTCACTGCTTCATGCCTCATTCATTCTGTGATTAAAATGCTAAAAGGTAAAAAAACGCACTAGTCAGGGATACTTTGTGACTATCATAATTGAGTTTCCATGGGAGGAGGAAGAATGGTCTTGATTAGCATACAGCTGAATGCATACTAAGTCAAACAATTCGTGGCAGGTGCTTGAAGCATATTACAGCTTTTAACAAGTGATATCGAGAGAGAAAGAAATGGAATTCAACTCCAGGAGACAAAGGACTCAGCCAGCAGGTTATCAGACCACATGTGCATGTGCTAATTTGGAGCCTTTGGGATTGTACCCTTCCCTTAATCTTTTTCATATCCAGGCTAATGCAGAGATACAAGGTGCATCCAGAAGGTTTCCTACTGCTCACAGTTTCAGTGAAATGCTGTCATTCCCCCCCCACACACACACTTAAAGGGTTTCCTCTGGTAACAAAAAGGGGAACATGTGAGGGCTACAAACTTAAGAGGAAAGATCTCAGCCTCCTATACACTTCCATGTATAATTGCATGCTAATCCATCAGTTATTGATTATAGCAGTGATGTATTTAAGTCTTTTATTCCAAGTCTCAAGTCAAGTCTCAAGTCTCTACCTTCAAGTCTCAAGTCAAGTCTCAAGTCTAGAAGCCAACTTTATACCCCAACCAAAATTCCAGAATTATTGGATAGAGTGAAATAAATTCAGTTTTAACAATTTAAGCAGAGTCGGCTCTCCACATTTGCCATTTTGCCATCTGCAGCTTTGGAAGTGGGAAATAGGATCCTATCTTACTCCTCATTACTGTAGATTCAAAAGCTTTAGAAGGAAGGATTCTTCTTCCTCAAGTCCGTTACCTAACATAATTGTTGTTCCCCTCTGAGAAATGCACCTTGCGCTTTGGGGGCAAGTCTTTTCTTTTGCTCTAGGAAACGTTTTAGAAGGCTCCTCTGATATGCAGCAGTGACAGGCTGCTGAGCAGACCTCAAGCCTGCCTCAAGCCCATTGCCTAGCCTGTTTGCTGTTCCCTTCTGAGAAATGCACCCACACTCTGGGCTTCAGAGAGATTGTTATGGGATTAGTAGACAAAAAGAGATAGAGGCGTTGTTCAAAGTTGTAAAGTTTCTGGATGAATGTGTTATGTTACTGAACCAAGGGCATCAAGTCAATCATTAAAAATATACAAGTCTCGAGTTGAGTCAAGTCAGTGCATCATTTATGGCCAAGTCGAGGACGAGTCGAGTCACTGAAGCAACTTAAGTCCAACTTGAGTCCGAGTCTATTGACCCGAGTCTACATCACTGGATTATGAATTATTCCCTGTAAACTTCCATGAATGGTTGCCTCATCTGGAAGCATCTACAGTCTTTTGCTCCAAAAAATGGGTCACTGATAAGAAAAGCTTCTGTTGCATGTGGAGCCTCCTCATATGATCCAAATTTTTAATCATGTGGAGAGACTTCAAATGTCACAACACTGTTTTCCTCATATCTTCACTCTCCGTGTGATGACAGTGACAATCAAAGAGGGCAGGTTTAGCTTGTTCCTTTTTCTTGCTCATTTAATGAAACCTACACTCATCCTGCACTGAATACCTGAACGGGACTTATGTTGTCTCTCACCACAGAGTAGACTTGCTGGAAACATCAACAAAGCCCTATTTTCAGTCTGTGAAGGCAGGGCAATGAGATCAGCTGGCCTTTCAGTGCCTATGAAACACCAAAATATTGCAGTTTAAAGAATTTTGCATTGTAAAATGCACCTACAATTCTTAGATACATATTGTTGCTTTTCAGGTTTTGTAGTGAAATGTTTCTCATCAATAATATATTGCACAGAATGGAATGGGAAAATCTTTTTAAAATGACTATAGGAGTATGGGCTTAGTACACATTAATTGTGCCAAGGACAGTTAAAAATGCTTAGAGGGCTACATGCAAGAGCACACACACTCTCCTAGCCACTCACATGCCCATAGAAGAGGACATAAAAATTCTCAAATGTCAAATATGAAAAACTCAACTGCCTTTTACAATTTGTATTAGGGTGTGAAACTAAGCTTGTCTCAAATTAGTCCAAAGTACTCCATCTTTACTTAAATAAAATAAGCCTTCCTGAACATGAGACTCTGTGGGTTTTCTTTTTGTACTTCAAAAATCTGGTTCAAGAAAAGAAAAAAGGTTGATCAATCATACAAGAACAAAAACATCATGTACTTCCTTTTATACATACTTGGTCTTGGTCTGTAGATCCCAACACTTAAAAAGAAGTGGGTCTATATACTTTTTGTAAAAAAAAAGGTTACATCTAGAATGAATTCACAATAATCTCCCTTTAACATTCAATAAACATTTCCACAAGATAGACTAGAAGTCTAGAATATGCTTTAGAAGAGCAGCATAAAAACAGCAAATGTTGGTTTCATTGCAGGAGGGTGGAGGGGTATCAGTTATTTTCCATGACCTAAATGATATGTTTTAAATAGTTTTCATTTGTCACCTTAGGGTTCTCTTTGGCACTTTAACACCTTTAAAAAGTGCCTTTTCAGTTTCTGTGGAAAGGGGCAAAGCTAGCAGTCACTATGATTAGTGTTTTTGGTGAATAAAAACAGAGCTAAGGCTTCAGAGGTAATGAAATCCTTTACAATTTAAAAGTAATAAAAAAAAGTCAGAAGTCATGTTAAGTGTTCCTTTCTTTTGATTAAACTTCTGTCAAAGAAAAATCTGTTCAGTTTTACAAAATAATGTGGGAAATTAAGATATACATGAAGAAATCCAAGTTTTCAAGCATGAAATAGGATGGAAAATTTGCACAGTATTAGTACAGTTTAATTTCTGTTTACCATATATGTTGGTCTGTTTTATAATATATATTTCCCCCTCTTTCTGGAAAAAAAAGAAGGGAAAAATATATATAATGTATGTATTGGCAAAAAAATAGGGTCACTGAGAACTTGGCAAACTTGGCAAAAGCAAATTGCATTTCACTGTCAAAGTTCAACAGCTTAAGAATAATATAATCATGACTCAGGTCCTATCCACAGGATGATGCTCTCACAGGTCATCCCATCACAATCCTGGCAGCACCTCTGCCAGGATGGGAGTGTGTTCCCAACACTCCTCTCTGCACGTGATCGGCTGCCTACAGAAGGACTGTGAGGGACACTCCCCTTCCTTCCGCACTGCAGCTGGCCTTCTTCCCATGCTGCAGTGGGGAAAGAAGCACCTCCATCACTTTTCCTGCCCTTCTACATGGCTGGATGCAACAGAAGGCTCACTCGATCAGGGGTCATTGATGGAGTTTCTCCCTCAATGATATACCCCGCAATTGTGCCAGCTGGTGACATAAGAAGGGCAGGACTAGAACAATATCATACGGAAGCATCATCACGGCCCTGCTCCTCTCGTGTCCCCATGCTGGGATGCTGTTGTCCTGTGGAAATGGCCTTATTTGTTTCTCATAGATAATAAACTAGATCCATTTCAAGTCTGGATTCAGGCCTGGCTATGGAACAGAGACAGCTTTGTTCACCCTGATGGATGACCTACCAGGAAACTAGAAAGAATTCTTCCTGTTGATTCTACTGGCCCTTTTAGCAGCTTTTGATACCACCAACCCATTTGTATCCTTCCGGGCCACCTTTCTGGGATGAGATGTCACTGCATTGTTTTACAGTAGCACTAATCTTTCCCGGAGGAGTGTATTCAGAAGGTGGTGCTGGGGAATTCCTATTAGACATCCTTGCCATTTTTCTCTCAGAGTTCATTTTGGTCCCACATATTATAGAATCATAGAATCTAAGAGTGATAAGGGACCATAAGGATCATTCAGTCCAACACCCTGTCTTGCAAGAATACACAACTTAAAACTATCCTGAAAGATGACCATGCAACCTCTGTTTAAAGACCCCCAAAGATAGAGGGTCCAGTTCTCCAAGGCAGCCCATTCCATGGTTGAATAGCTGTTATGCTAACAAAACTCTTCATAATATTTAGGCAGAATCTCTTTTCTTGTAATTTGAATCCACAGGTTTGTGTTCTAGTTTCTAGAGCACCAGAAAACAGGCTTGATCCATCAGCTCATCTGAAAACTTTTTGTACATCACGCAAATCCCAAAACGACAGGGCCACTTCCAACCTAGGATTCCACTATTTCTACTACTTTGAACAGTTCATCTCTTGTTGGTTAGAATCAAATCCAAACAGTTCATCCCCATCTTGCTTCCTTCACCTTTTGTACAATGAAATAAGATCCAAGGCTAGTGAGGAATTTGTTGGACCTTACACTCTTGGAAAAGTGTGACTTCCAACAAATATCATTACTACTAACTCTCTTTTAATATTTGGTGATTTGTTTTAGGAAGGCATCATATAAATCTTCAGTCTTGCTTGAGGGTCTATAATATAGGCTCACAATGATCGCTGGGTTTTTTTCTCCCATTTAATTTTTACCCAAAGGTTCTCAACCTGTTTTCCATGCTGTAAGTCATAGATATCCTCACAAACATTTACATCCTTGACATATAATGCTCCTCCTCCTCTTTCCTGTTTGGTTTATTTCTTTCTGATAGGTTATACTCTTCCATCACTATGTTCCAATAATGAGACTCAACCCACCAGTTTTCAGTGATGCCTGTTAAATCATATTTGCATCCCTGTGTTAAGCAGGTTCATCATGTTTATTTCTCCTTCTCTGTGCATTAGTGCAGAGATATCTAAGACCATGTGTCATTCTATCCAGCTGATTTCTTGTGGTTGTTTTTCTGCTCGCTATTGGGTTCTTGTACTATTTTCCCAATCCTCCTTGTATCATTAACCTATTGACCTCAGTACTTGGTGTCTCCCTCACCTTGAGAATGTGTCTCTTCCTCCATGTATCTCCATCCTGATCAGATTTAGGAGACTCCTAGCAGAAACATTCTCACCAACTGCAGTGAGGTGCAATCCATAACTTATAAGAATTCTTTCTTCATGGGAGTGCAGACCATAGTCCAAGAAGTCAAATCTTTCCTTACAGTACCATTTGTAGGGCTGATTGTTTATTTCTAGCATTCTTTGCCCTCTTCATGGACCGTGTGCTTCAACAAGAAGGAGCAATAGAGTAACAACCTGTGCCCCAATGTTCTTTAGCTTCTTCCCCCGAGTTTTATAGACGCTTGCAATATATTGAAGATTATATTTTTCAATATCATTTGTTCCAACATAGATTAGAAAAATGAATTTTGCCAGCCTCTCTGTCACATCACAGATCTTTACTCCTGGGAAACAGCATTCCTCTTGAAACATCTTATCAGGCCCATATACCACTTCTCCTGTAACTTGCAACAAGAAATCACCTACTACCACCACATGACTCCCCTTCTTCTTCTTCCTCCTCCTCCTCCTCCTCTCTCTCTTCTTCTTCTTCTTCTTCTTCTTCTTCTTCTTCTTCTTCTTCTTCTGGGAATTGGCTGCAACTCTAGCATCCATAGAATCCTACAAGATCACCTCCATGACTCTAGAGGTGTGTGGCTCTTGTCCCTGATTAATTCATTGTGTAGCTCCAAACTTGAAGCCTGTTTCTTTGAAGTTCTGTTTCTGTGTGTCACTTTCCTCCAACTATCTTCCTTCTGTGTTCTGGAATTGTTGCCTTCCCCAGAGGCATCCCCCTTGCCCTGCCAGAAGTGTCTGCTCCATTTTTTCCCAAAAATCTTCAGCCTCCTTGATAAGTAAAAGCATAAATACATAGACCACGAGCTGCTATACCTCTCCTTCAGCAGGGCAGCCAGTTTTCACTTGCTGCAGGTATAGTATGGCAGATCTTCTCGTAAGAAAACAAACATGGCACAGATGTTGCAACAACTCCATCACCATCCACGTTCATCATTCTACATACATGGCAGCACAGTTGTCCAGACTTCCCCCTTAAAGTCTCCCATGAAATGCCCACAAAAATGCCTGTTTCCTTCTGAGGCTGCAGCTATATAGATAGAGCTGGTGGCTGCTAGCTCTGCCTTCAACCTAGTCAGTGACTCAGAAGCCTTGCTTCTTAGACCATATGCTCAGTGAGACCACATGGCCAACCAAGAACATAGACACAAGCTTCTAAGTAGTGCAGGCAAACAATCAACACTGATCTCTGAAACAGAAGCTCGCATTCTTCTCTCTCCTCAGAGACTGAGCTCCAAAGACTGCGACTGATTATATAGAGCTAGTGGTTGCTAGCTGTACCCTCAAGCAAGTCAATGACTCAGGGTAAATCCTATCTTTAGACCATGTGCTCAGGAAAAGCACAAGACCAAAAGCAAGCAAGCAAAAGCACCCACACAAGCCTCCGAACAGTGCAGGTAAACAATCAACTCAGACACACAACAAAGAAACTTAAACTCACCTTCTTCTCTCTCCTCAGAGAATGCTGTGACCAGACTGCTGTCTGGGGTTGGCTGCAGGGAACACATAACTCCCATATTGCAACAACTTCACTGGCTACCAGTTTGTTTCTATGCATAATTCAGAGTACTGGTCATGACCTTTAAAGCCCTAAACAGCTTGTGTCCAGACTAGTGAAAGACAGTATCTCCTTCCATGAGCTTGTCTGACTTTTAAAATCTTCAGGGAAGGATTTGTTTCTGTCCTGCCACCATCATGGGCACATTTGGTACGGATGAGAGAAGAGAGCCTTCTCAGTGGCTGCTCCCAACTTGTGGAATTCCTTGTGGAGTTGGCCCCTGTCTGCTTTCTTTTCATGGCAGACAAAGACCTTTGTATCTAGGCAAGTCTTTGGTGTTTAAGTTGTTGTGACAGAATAATCTCTTCTAATGAAGTATATTGTGTTTTATCTTTCTACTGTGCTTTAATGCACTTTTAATTGTTGTAATTTAGTGTTGTTAAAGGAACTGCTGATCTAATACTTTCTTAACTTTTGTATCAAATAGGCTTTTTAGTATACTTTGTTCTTAAGTTGATGTGACTTGTGTTGGGTCCCATCCCAGGGGAAAGGCAGAATAAACAAAGAAACAAGGCCTGTTGGTTTGTATTATGCTACCTCAGGAATAAAGCATGAAGCACATATCAAATTCTGCTCTGTGTAAAGGATGGTTTTCCCAAGTTACTGGGGGATACACTTACAGTCTGTGATGGAGGTAAGTAGAAACAGAGCATCATCTTCTAGGCACTACCAGATATTCTGTCTCCCAAGAACCAACATGAAAATTTCTAGATCTGGCAAGAATCAGGAAAGTCCAAACAGTCAGTAGTGTGCTCTTCAACTGTATCCAATAAAGTTGTGATCTTTTTCATTTCAACAAACAGTGTTGTTGTATTTAATTGTGTTTGCCAAACAGACCCTCAGACCGGGTCCACAGTTCAAGATGAAATGGTGTTGTGTTGCCATAAGCCAATCTGAGAAGACTGTGGTCTTATACAGTGGTTAAGAAATATAGTAAATAAATAAATCAGTCTTTTGGTTGTGTTTCAAGAATTAAGTCAGTCAAACATTTTGGTCATGGGAAGATGTAACTCAAATCATTGAAATGGAATGTCTCACTTTATAGCTTGGAAATGGCATGATGAACTGGAGACTTGGATATTTTAGCTGTTCTGTAGTTTGAGTGGGGTAGATAGACCTCAACATTCAGTAGCAACTGGCTATCTGAAAAACAGATTATAATAATCTATAAAGATTTCTTTTTGTGATTTTTTAAAAATAGTTGGTCTCCATTCAGTGGGAAAAGAAAAATTATTTCTTGTTCTGTGCGAAAGTATAGCCCCAGACAGTTCTGTGCACGGAAAAAAAGGATGATGTATCACAGACTTATGTTCAGTTGTCCAAGGAAAATGGAGGGCTGTATATTAGAGTGTATGAATGATTTGCTACGCATAAAACACACCAGTCTCATTGGGGCTACACTTGGGATTTTCTTTGGGCCACAAGTATTAATGGATTTAATTGTTTAGCTTAGAAATTGTATTATATAAACTCACTGAAAGGTTAATGCTAGATCACAGCTGGAGGGGATTCATAAAGTAGAGAAATTAATTTTCATTTCAGTGGTCATTGATCTCATCTTGGTAGCATTTGTTGCGAAGGGATGTTTCACTTTAAATTTGACTCAGACTCTATCTCTATTGTTTTATAATTACATTTCTAGCTGAGGTTTCATCCTGCTATTTAGATGGCCTAAATTACCAACATTTCATTTTTTATGGCCCTCAAGTTACAATATTGGAATGTTCTTTCACATGTGATTAGTTTGAGTAATTGTCAGGAATTTGCCAAATAGCCTTGTCCACTGAGACAAGGTTTGCTAAAATGAGCCAGGCTGTGATACTTAAAGGAGAGTTTGTGCAACAGATAAAGACCTGGAATTAACTGGTAGCGTTTTCAATGTGTAATTAGAAAACACATTGTTCTCCAATTAAGAAAATTAATTAAAACCAACCAGATGGTAGTCAAGGCATATTGTAATATAATTTGTTTCTGGCACCTGTATTGCTTTTACGTCTTGTACATGAATTGATGCACAGTTATGTTTTTACTTTTAAAATACCAGTGCAGGAAATTTTAACTGCAATATACTCAGCCCAGTATATTTCACAGCACAATCCACTCAAAAGTCAGAAGCATTGCTTCCAAATCTGTTTGTAGATGGGAAGCAGTTTGTGCTCCCTGGCTCAAAGCTGTGGTGAACAGAGCTGAACTGGGAGTCTACATGGCAGTTCTGAGGACTATGTTGTGAACATAATGCCTAGAGATGCTTCCACAGTGACGTATGCTACAGCTAGGCAAGCAGACCAGCTTTCCAAAGATAACCCCTACTCACAATCACTTTTTTTAAAAAAAAATAAATCCATGGAACAAAGCTAGAAACAGCACATAGATTATATATATATATATATATATATATATATATATATTAAAAAAAAAAACCATCACACCTATTCCACATTTATTTCCTGGTAGCCAAATGCGTTTGATGAGTTTATTGCCCAGAACAATTCAGAAGCTGGTTACTAGGATGATGTATGCAGTGACCCTCAGTAGTCCAGAGGAGCTCAAATCTCACTACAGCCACTGCATGTTGGATGCAAATGTCTATTGCTTTTCAAAGAGCAATTCTCATTCCCACCTAGGGATGTAAATCTTCACTTACTTTATTCTCACACAAGAATGGAAAATATAGAAAGTTATTCCCCTACTGGGTGAGATTATGAGAGCTTTTATACATTCTTCTATTATTTTTAGCACGTGAAGGTTTTTTCTACAGAAAGTTTTTAAGGTTGTTTGCCCCCCTCAAAAAATCCCCAAAGGTTTTACACACAATACTTAGGGTTTGTGCCAAAACTATGTTGTTATGGTGGTGGTGGTGATTGTGATTCTCTTTTGTTTTCCTTTGTTTTAGACAGGATGTCTCAACATGAGGACAGAAATATTTGAGAACTTTTTTTTTTGAGGGGGGGTGGTATTCGTACTCTGAATTCATTTATTTTTTAAACCATTAACTGCCACATAGTGAAGCCTAATGGTTTGGAACAGATAAAAAGAAGTATTACTCAAGTTTTGTTTTGTTTTGTTTTTTAACTAAGCATTCTGGAGAAAAGGTCTATGGACAGGAATGGAAGAAATCTTGTGTTTGGATCATAAACAGTACAACTGACTATTTATTGTTGGAAGAGAGGACAGATTTTTTTTCCTCCAAGAGTTCTGCATTCTGGAATCATGGAAAAACTGGTATATGTTTAACAACAACAACAACAACAACAACAATATTTATATCCCGCCTCTCCCAACAGATCAAGGCGGTCCTACAACAGTATATCAAATACATTAAAAGCAATTAAAACATAACCCATCCTCCCCACCCACCAACCCTCCTCCCCACCCACCAACCCAATATGTTTGATATTGTGATCAGGCTTTCAACCAAGGTACAAGACAACCTATCAGTGTGGAAAAGCTACAAATGGCTCTGGCTCTGAACCGAGAATGCATCATGACCAGACCCTTGTTGTTCATACATATCTTCAGGTTAACTCTGACTTGCGAATGAGCCTATCTTATACTTTTCTTGGCAAAATTTATCCATAGAAGGTTTGGCATTGCCTTCCTCTTAGGCTGAGAAAGCATAATTTTCCCAAGGTCCCTAACACCATTTCCACATGACGATGCTCTCCCACATTGTCCCATTGCAATCCTAGCAGCACCTTTGCTGGGAAGGCAGTGCAACCGGAATACTCCCCTTTACACCCAACCAGCTCCCTGTGGAAGGGAGTGTGGGGGACATGAGTCTGCCTTCTGCAAAGCAGCCGGGCTTTTTCCCAAGCTGTGCTGGAAAAGGAAGAACTTCCATCAAGCTTCCTGCTCTTCCACATGGCAGGTAAGTACAAGAGCATCACACAATCGCAGGTCATCCCCTCCCCATAGCAGGACTGCCATGCCATGTGGAAATGGCCAATGAGTTTCTATGTCTGAGATGGGGTTCTGGCCCTGGTTTCCTAAAGTCCTGGCCCAACACTGAAAATTTTACCTAATACAAGACAACTTAATTTTAGTTTTGAGGCAAAACCAGAAGGTTTTCCTTTCTCCTTTCAGCACTTTCTCGGAGCCAGTGTCAGCAAAGAGAAGTAACTGCCACAAGGCCAGGATTCTGTGAAGATCCATCTAAGATACGACCCTTGGGAGCCCACATTGTCTAGCCTGATCACCAACCCTGATAATAAGGACAATATTCCTGTTAGATAAGGAAGCTGAGAGCCTCAGAAGGCCTTTTCAGTATTTTTTTAAACAGATCATTTAGAAATAAAATCAAATTTCCTCCTCATCAGCAACATTTTCGAGCTGCTGAAGGACTGAATGATTTTATAATAATAAGATATCCATATCTTTTTTTAAAACTGTAGGCGGTCTATCTCATTTAATAGAGATTACAGACAATTTTATGATGCATATTTTGCCGAATGCTACAAGGATAATAAATGCTTTCAATAGGAAGTAGGGTCAGAAAATAATAAGCCTTTGGCAATGATAAATCTATAATGCCAGCAATGTCATCTTTGTTACTAACAAATACAAGGAACAGGGCTTTCAAATAAAAATGCAAATAAAAATGAATAAAACAAGAATGGAAGTGGTGAATAGAGTGCCAGATCCAAACCTTCTACTTCCTCAACCTACCCACATCTTACTCATCAGCAACTCTGAAAGCATCAACAAATTTACAGTGATTTTTCCCCCTATTCACATTTTTAAATGCTGTGTATTCAATATTTCCTCTTTTATAGCACCCAGGAATATTTCTGCTTCTTGCTGTCCTGTTAAATCATATGCAAAATCTACATTTATAAAACTCTTGATAGAAAAGAAACTACTCAGTGCAATAATTCCTTGCATATTCTGGCATGGAATCCTTTGTGTTTGTTCCCTTTGTTACAAGTTTATTTGTAAATATTGCAATATATTTTAAATTTTGTTGGGGTTCCTTTTGTAATCTTATTAAGATATTTGGAGGTTTTTGTCCAATCTGTTTCTTTTCTTTTTCTCTTTACATTTTCTTTTGGGAGATGTAAAATTAATTAACCATAGAACACAGAGCAAGGACTGTGGTTGAAATTTAGAAAGAAAGATACATGAAATTTCTAAATTATTTGGAAAGCTTGCACAGCAGTTTTACAGCTTGAGCCTATTTTCCTTTTTTTTTTTTTTTTTTAGCTATGACCTCCTGGATAATAGCACAATATTTTAGGAGTCAATCTGCTTCTAGTCAAGTATATCCATAAACAGTTAATGTGCAATTATAAATTGCACAAGAATGTGGATAAAGAGCCATATTCATTGGAGAGAAATCAATAGTAGACAGCCAATCACATTCAGATGTACTTTCAGATATACTTCTAAAGATAGATATGAATGAGTACACCCCTTTGACCAAACAGTATTGGTCTGAATATTATGTATATTGCAACACACATTCTGATGTGCATCTCTATATGCATTATTCACAATTTGGTTCTTTCTTTTCTTTTCTTTTCTTTTTTTTTTTTTGAGACTTGACTACAGCTGGAGTGGATCCTAAGGGTCCATCTGGTTTAACCTTATCTGTCTAATAAGTGATGCATGTACAAGCCTGTATATTACCAATATCTTCCTTGGACTATATTTGTGATGAAACACATACCTTTAGAACAATAGAAAAGAAGGAAGTCCCGAGAACAGCTTGAAATTTAGGATTCAAGATTTTTTAAAAATGAATTTTACAAATGTGAAGTTTGCTTGTGATGTAAGAAATGTTTAAGAAGCAGAAATATTTCCCAGTGCTGTGAAAGAAGAAATATTAAATACATAGCATTTTTAAAATGAGCAAAAACATCTGAATAAAAATAATCAGATCCAGTAGAAAATTTTACAGCCATTTAAATAGGAACCCAAGTAGCTATGCCAGAAACTTGGGCAATGGTGCTGGTTTATTTTCACACTGACCTATCCTAACCTACCTATACATCCCTCCCTCCTTTTATTAATGAGATATAAGTTTCAGATTAGAGAGAAGCAGATAGGTTGTGTGAAGGGTTTGTAATCGCTGTTAGATAGTATTGCCAATTTAAAGATCAATATTTTTTTAACAGAGGGTAAAGGATCATATACTTCAGATTATATATAAATATGGACCAAACTTATTTTGAGGTTATTTTCTCATCTCTCTACACTTAGAATATTGCATTTATAAATCCCAAGTGTATGACAGTGATAAGGATATACTCTAGTGTTTATAACCCTTATTTTGCCTTTTTGATCTCAGTTCCTTATATCCTTAGTGGAATGATATTGCTCGTTTTGGCAGTGTGATATACTAGAATGGGTTAATCTTTTACCCTTTGGTATGATTTCAGTTTTTATGACCAATATACTTTGATATACAGCAAACTCCCAAACTTCTTCAATTTCACTGTGCTATCTCTGCAACAAAAAAGCAGTGCAGAGATAAATTAAATGAGCCTGTCAGCACTTTGGAGTTTCTTTAAATAAAATCCAAAAGGAAGCATCCATGGATGTGAAGTGGGAGAAGGGAAGAGCCGGAATTAAAATCTAGTACTAGGAGAAAAACTAATTTTCAAATGCATGGTTAAACCTCTTTAGAGACACCTGTCCCAGGAAAATTATGTTCTGGCACCAAGACTTAATGAACAGGGTGAAGCCTGAAACACTAGAGAAACACTTCTTTTAAGAGACTGCAGTGAAGTGCTATTACAAGATAGTTTTGTCCACCTTCTACACAGTATGAAAACAGTTTGCTGACTAGAGAAGATCCTTGTAATTGCTTTAGGAAGCTTCTGAAAGATACAAGACTGCTTTGTTAAAAATGAAAAACAGTAACCTTACTATGTTAAGCAGAAGTGAGAGAAAGAAAGAATGTCACTTCACAAACCAAGTTGAAATTGGTACTTCATCTGACACTCCAAATGCAGCTCTCACAGGGCCCTTTCACAGTACACAATTATAGCACTATGATTCTACCTGGACGGGTAGAAAAGAAAGATGGTGTTTGCAACTTGGGAGTAGTTCTGGATCCGTCACTCTAAACTGTTGGGAGTGGCAACCTTTGCATTCCTAATTAAATGACTAGTTTGTGTGCATGTCTATTGTAAGCATAGAGAGATAACCTGGAGAAAACTCCCTGTTTGTTGGTTAACACCTCTTCCTCAAGCAGGTACACATTCCTTGTTCTTTAAAAGGTTCTCTTGCCATTTACTCCTCCCCTTTTGTCTTCGCCTTTTGACCTGAAAGCATGGTCTGAGATCTCCCAACAAGGATCATTGGCAGCAAGCATGTGAGTGCTTAATATTCTTCCTACCTTCTTCAAGAATTGAACCTGTATAACTGTTTTTGTGTTTATTTTGGGTTAGATTAAATGTGTTTGGGGTGGTGTTACAGAAGTGGGACTGGTGATCTGTTCAACTTCCATTTTTGTGCAATTACTAAAATACTCTGCTGATGGAGAGTCTCATTACCAAGGTCTCTCAATATTCAAATATTTTCTCAATTTCCCCAACACAAACAACAGCCCAAATAGATGCGACATCCAGGAGTACTTCCTGTTATGCCAGCTGCACCTCTTCCTAGAGCTAGAGGACCTCAAGCTGGTAGTGCATGCACTGGTACCCTTGAAGCTGGCTTTCTGCAGTGTGCTATACCAAATTCAGAAACTTCAGTTAGTTCCAAACATAGCGGCCAGATAGATCACTGGTGCATCTAGGAGTGATCATATTATACCTATATTAAAATCACTCCACTGGCTGCCAATTAGTTTCATAGCAAAGTGTTGGTTGTTACACTTAAATCCCTATATGGTTTGGGTCCAGGTTACCTACAGAACTGCCTTCTCCTATATAATTTGCCCCCTACATTCTGGTCCATACAGTCCAGACATTTACTTCAGTCAGCCAGGACTAGGTTGCCCAGGGGACTTTTTCTTCAGCTGTCCCCAAATTGTGGAATGACCTGCCAGAAGAGGTTTGACAGCAGGGTACTGAGTTCAAGACAATGCTAAAGACTAATCTCTTCAGGCAGGCCCATCCAAATGATTTTTAATGTATGAGTTTTTAAATTATGAATAGATTGTTTTAATATGTATACTTTTAAAATTAATGTTATGCTCTTTTAACTAGATGTGTATTTTAATTGGGGTTTTTTGTTTTTTAGTGGATATATGTCTGTTGTTATATTTTAATCTATTGTTTCCTGGCTTGATCCACAGGAAGAGATGAGCAAGAAATACTGTTGTTGTTATTACTATTGTTGTTGTTGCCACGGTTCCAACCTGTGGAATCCTGCGATCTGTGTTTAAGGAAGAAGCATCTGAGAATTCTCTGCCAGACAGCTCTATTCCCTTCCTCAGAATTTGAAGTGTGTGTGTGTGTGTGTGTGTGTGTGTGTGATTTCTAATTTATCCAACCCAAAGGCAAACCTATCACAAGGTTTTCTTGGCAAGATTTGCTCAGAGATTTGCCTTCCTCTGAGGCTGAGACAGTATGATTTGTCCAAGGTCACCCAGTTGGCTTCCATGGCTGAAAGGGGATTTGAACCTTGGTCTCCAGACTCATAGTCTAGCACTCAAACCACAACACCACACTGACTCTCAAAAGCCATGCACATGTTTATTTAAAAGTAGATTAATCCCCAGGACCTTTAATCAAAAGCTCTATCTTGACTTGACACTGGAAAGAAATCAATGTTTGTGCCAATCATACCTCTAAGAAGAGACCATTCCACAAATCTGCCAAATATGAGAATATCATGTCCTCCATACTATATGGCTCCAATTGCTGGAAACACAGGACAGTTGCTCCTGCAAACTTCAGTTCTCATGCAGGTAAATATAGTGTGTGTGTATATGTGTGTTGATGTGCATGCACACACACACACACACACAATGAATTGTTAAGTCTTTTCTAAGGAATACTGGAATAGCCTACAAAAATTACTGTCATTACTCTTAGCAGAAGGTGAGTTTTATTCACCAAAGTAATTTTTCCAGACTATTTCAATAACCTCTGCAGAAGGCCTAAGAATTTATATTTGGCTGAAATGCATTGGGCTTCTTATGAATGTTTTATATAGTTTCACATTCTAAGACATAGTAGCTGGAATCCTATTAGGCCTATTCGTAATATATGCACACATTACTCAAGGTTGTTGTTGTTGCTGCTGCTGCTATGTGCCTCCAAACTGACTCCAACAGATGGTTACCCTGAGCAGGATTTATTCAGAAGAAGTTTGATATTGCTGCCCTATAAATATAGCCCATAGCACCTGGTGTTCCCTGACGGTCTCTCTTCCTACCACTAACTAGGCCTGACTCTACTTAGCTTCCAGGACCAGACAGGATCTGATGCCTTCAAGGTTACACAAATGTATGTCTTGTTTTGAACAGCGCACAAGGGGCTATTCACTAGTCCATTGCATTCTGACATGCCCTGCTCCCAGAACAATGTCTCTTGACTCAGAGGCTGAAATAGGGGGCATGCCAGGACCTGCTGTACAGGAAGAGATTACAGTGCCACAAACAGAACGGGGGCAGTGCCAGCTCCAGCAGAGAGTCCTGCCCCTTCAGACACAGAAGAGCACTTATGTGTACCCACCTTTGTAGAGTGCAGACAGCAAAGAGAGACCTGGCATCGTTCTCTCAGAATTTATAACCAGCAACACTTAATCAAGCCACAGCTGCTTTAGGCTTTAGACCTATATAGTTGATGCCCTTTCCCTCCAGGAATTGTCAGTGTTTATCTGACCTTCTCCCTTGACCTTGCTAAATACTCTGACTGATCTTGAAGATTTTCTTGCCTTGATACCCTCTTGGACTTTATTTATGACCCTGTGCTTACTGCCTGCAAGTAAGTAACAAGCTGGGAGCTATTCAGTTTGTTTTTGTTTGAATGATCAGCATGCCAGGACCTGCTGTACACGAAGAGGTTACAGTGCCACAAACAGAACAGGGGGCAGTGCCAGCTCCAACAGAGAGTGCTGCCCCTTCAGGAGTTCCCTAGTAGCTGTCAATCTCTAGGCAGTGCTGCTATGGCTATTAAACAACTGAGGAAAGGGGCAGGAAGCTAGCTTAGCAGCACACACTGCCTCCCATGCCCACTCCTGTTTTCCAGAGGGAGGGAAGAGGAACAATGACCTCATTCTTCTTCCTCTCCCTTTGGAGAACTGTGGAGGA
The DNA here is from genome assembly GCA_948474755.1 of Ctenosaura bakeri. Classification (NCBI taxonomy): domain Eukaryota; kingdom Metazoa; phylum Chordata; class Lepidosauria; order Squamata; family Iguanidae; genus Ctenosaura; species Ctenosaura bakeri. The sequence continues at coordinate 77,991 of CAOLHI010004482.1, read as the reverse complement.
CAAGAAGGCATCCTTGCTGCTCTGTTGCTTCCCTGCCTCTCCCTTTCCCTTTCTCTGACCATTTAATAGAAATAGCAGCACTCCACAGGGCATGACATCTGCCAAACTACTACTACTACTACTACTACTACTACTACTACTACTACTACTAATAATAATAATAATTATTATTATTATTATTATTATTATTATTATTATTATTATTATTATTATTATTATTATTATTTCTATCCAGAGTATTACACTCTATATGTGTAATGCAGGACCTCACTCTCTGTCTTTGTTCTTTTACATCTATTTACACACACACACACTCCAGTATTAGGACTGCCCTGTCTTGTGCAAGGATGAAAAGATTTAGCCTGGGAATCAGCAGTCATAAGTCTTGGTACCTGCTCTGAAATGTGTGCATGATCTCAGTCCAATCCTTATCTTAACTGCATGAGTAAAAAATTAAAAATTCATTATGTTTCCATGCCTAAGCATAAGTCAGCTGTCAAAATGAAAGGTCAGGAACTGGTCAGTGATCACATATTCTGGTTTCCTAAGGGCCCTTCTTCTCTCACATGCCACCTTGCTTCACCCTGCTTGTACGGTTCCCCATCCAACAACCAACACTGCATTGCAGTGCCCTGCACTTCTGGCTCTATAAATGAATATACTTCAGGGAACACATCACATACATTCCAAAACATCTTGACTGGCTGCCAGTCTGTTCTAAAAGCTGTTCTTAAAAGCTGGTAACATATTAAAATTGTAAAAGGCAGGCATAATGCTGTAGCACTTTTCACAAATGACTATAACAGCAGTGAAAAAAAATAACAATAATAATTTAAAGTAGCTTATCACACATATTCCATAAATGCATTTATGCATTATTAAGTTCAATGGGCAAACATTCCTTGAAATTTTTTTAAATATTTCTGCTGGTCTTTTATTATTATTTTACAAATAAGAACAACAACATAATTTCCCAAAAGGCTATGCATTTATGAATATGAATTCTAACAGTACCATCATCAGTCCCAAGAAAGCAACCTTCATTAAATTATGTTTTTGGATCTGTTTAGCTAGCTGTTTAATCTCATTAGGTACTCAGGTCCAATGCTCTTTTTTCAAGGATTGGAAACAACTGCATGTACCTGCCTGTTCATTTGTTTTTTGAGATCTTTCTCCAAATGGGAAATGTCAGAAACTAGAAGGAGAAAACAAATGAGAGAATAATTTTAACTGTTATCATGGAAATTTATCTGTAGGGAAAGTCATCTACCACAGACTTTTGATGCTGAGGGAAAAATGTTTCTATTTTCTCTGCCTTTTTTAAATGCTACCTGAAGTATTTTTTTAGTTTGCTCTTTGAAGTCTGTTTTGCTTATTATTTATTGTTTGATTGTATGTTGATTTTACTTTTTTTATTGCTAGCCATCTTGATACTATTAATACTTAAAGGGAGTACAAACATTTCAGTAAATAAATTGATGCTTAAGGAAATTACTTTTAAAATAATTAATTGCTATTATAGGTCATTTCCACACGGGATAATAAAAACGGTGCAGTGCGTCCTCCATGGAGAACATCTGCACCTTGGAGCGGACTGGGTCCAGACTACTTACTGTAGATCCACACCTCAGTCCGCTCCAGAACGACCCCAAGTGGTCCTCCAGCGTGCTTTTGAAAGACCTGATTTTCCCGGTCTTTCAAAAGCACGGAGTGCGCCACTGCGAGCCTGTTCCCTTGTGCAGATTCACAGGCTCGCACCAATGCGAGCCTGCGATCTGCCGAGGGCGGGCTTTAGGTGAGCTTCAATGGTTGGTTGAGACCCACGACCAACTGGAAGCTGCCATTTTGGACGCCGGAGCAGAGTGGATCGACAACCACGCACTGCTCCGGAGCAGCCTGGACCAGACCGGGGAGCCAGAAGATCCGGTAAGTAGCGGTGTGGGGCAAATCCCTCACCCCGTGCAGAAATGGCCATAGTTTCAAGGTAGTAGTTATAATTACCAAAGTAGATAGTTATAATTACCAAAGTAGTTATAATTACTTTTAAAAGCTACTCTCGGCTTTCTAGTTTATCAGGCACAGGAATGCAAAGAAAATCCATTCACGTTTACAACTTTGGAGAACAATGGGGGTTTTGACCCTTGACATACCTCACCAAGGAAAGGGAGACCAGTCACAAGATCCTTTGCACTTTCAGACTCTGCTGGGCAAAATTCATTTGTGCAAAAACACACGAGATTTTCCAGTGCAGAAAACATACACCACATAGACTAATTCCTGCATAAAAACAAGAAATAAGTTTGGGTTTCTTTTTCCCCATACAGAATACTGGAAAATTACACATGGTGTTTCTGAGCAGGAATCTGCTTATGGGTGCAAACTTTGAAAATTTTGAATGTTTTATGCAATTTACTGCATAGATTGTGCAGAAACAAGCCACATGTAGCATTCATGCATGTATTTACTTCCAAAATATTATTATTGTGTGCACATTCATGCATGTATTTACTTCCAAAATATTATTATTGTGTGCAGGAACTGGTTAATTTTTCACATAATACTTTCAGTTGTTATATGCAACAAAATCATGCATATTTGTGTGCAAATGAATTTTCTCCATAGATGCCCTGCATATGAATAGTGCTCAACAATTGTGCAGAAACTCTCCTATTCTTACAAGGAAGGGAGAAAATTTCTGAAATTAGTTGTTCTTGCATGTGAATGAAATAAGCACAAATTTGATCACTACTGAAAAGTAATTATTAGTAATGTTAAATTGATGGTCTGTCATGAAATAGCAAATAACAGAAAGCTGGGTGAAAATAAGGACCACTTTATTTGACCAAACCTATTCAAGATGTGTTGGCCTGGAAAGGAAGCAAGAGCAGGGAGCCACCTGATACAGATACAGATGAAGCCCAGATGTTAGCACATTACTACCTCCCCATTCACTTAGGTGAAACACCTCAGTCCTGAAGGCAATCCAGATAATACAGGTTGCTCCCTGGTCCAGCCTAACGGAAAGGTGACCCAGGGACTCACATCCAAGTTGCACAACTCTGTAAGTGAAAGCCTGATCCCAGGTCAGCCAGAGTAGCCTTGTTTCCCAACCTCCCCAAGTTGCAGCACCTTATAAGGGGAGGTTTCAGAGGCATAGCCCACTCCAAAAGGGCTGCCAAAAGGTGATCAATGAAGTCTTATATTCTTCCCCTGCTGCCAGCCATAGACAAGGGACCAGTGTCCGTTTATTCCTTTTTCTCCAATAGGTTGGACAGGATGCCCCTCACCTGCTGTTGCAACACCCCCAAGGAATAACATATTCCCCACTTCCAACAAATGGATGCCATCAACCCTGAAGAGCTCTAGCCACTGGAAAGCAATATTAGGGTGAGGAAGAAAGTGGCCCAACCCCCTGTCTGGGGCAATGTGAAGCTCAGTATTAGCCCTCCTGCTGGCCCAATCTTGGGATCACTACTTCCCTTCTCCAAGCTTGCCAGGGCAAAATGACCAAAAAAAAAAAAAACCCGACATAAAACAAAAAAAACAGCAAAAAAGGGAAACTCCTGGCCAATGACTTTCTATAGTGTGAAAATTTGTCAGTGCTTGCAAAATGAATGCCTTGCCCTACTATAAGCCCAAGTCGTTCCCACTAAATTGAAATAAATTAAAGATCAGGAGGATGCCCCTTCTGCTCCTAAAAAAAAAAAAAAAGAGAGACATCAAACCACTCCACTGTAAGCCTCTTTTCTCCACCCACTGCACCATGGTGACATCGCTCAACCCCAGTTGAGCTCCAAAATGTCAATTTTGGGCCTGATGTGCTACCCAGCACACTATACAGTGGCCACAAATCAGCACCCACTGGCTTGCCACAGAAAATTTCCAATGTCCAAATGCGCTGGATGTCTCATGGGCCAAAGACCAACACAGACGCTGTAGAGGCAGTCCCAACTATAAATGAATGGATGCTAAACTTAACCTCATGAAGGCCCAAATACTACAAGGCCTTTGAAGTAATTGTCCAAAATTGACACCTGGTATGGGGAGAGAAATCAACATGGTAAAACAACATGCCCTGCTTCCCCCTCTCCTTCTTGAGCTGCAGGTAGTGCTGTAACACATGAATAGGGCACAATGCCAGGTCAGCATGCCAACCTAGGTTCAATATAGCCCCCTTCTATCTACCACACCCCAGTCCATATGGGATGACTCAGTTGCACTCATGGCATGCAACCTCCTCATGTTGGGTGCTCTCTGATGAGGTAAGACCTTTTGAGGCGGGCTAGCCAAAACATTCCCTTGCAGCTGTGCTTCAAGGTCACATCACCTCATCATTCTGTCCACTTAGAAAAACCTTTCCTGGTTATACTGTACTCACTCTCTCAACGCCCTGACAACAGGGACACCAGAAATGCACTGAGGAGTTAAGACAACTTCTTAGTCCAAATGGGGCAAAGGCCCAGTGGGCTTTGGATCCACCCAGCCCACGCCCCAAATTCTCTCCTCTTCTTTCCTGTCACACATGAGATATTTGGCATTATAAAAGTGATGGGCAAACATCTTTCCAATGGGAAAGGATAGGAAACTGGATTATCCAGTTCCTTCCTCAGATCAGAGCTTTATCTCCTATCTCAAATGGCAATTTATTATCTACAGCTCCTGAAACACCATCCCAAAGACCATAAGATTCTGCTGTTAGTGTTGCTTCTGCTCTTATAAATACCAAGTCTTGTGAAATGAGCTATATATGCTTGATAAACCAAAAGAAGTGTTTAAAATGTACTTTTACATAAGTGAACAAATAAGTTACCAATATTTTCATTGTTGCTTTTATTCCGATGGGGAAAAAAGTTTCCTACAGATATATAATCGTGGAGTTTACATTCATGAATAATGTTTATAGGTTTTATAGTTGCTTCGACTTTAAAATTCTACAGAAATACTTCATCAAGAAGGAGCACTGTTTTCTCCAATAAAATTTGTAATTGGTATTTTGCTGGCAAATGTATAACATCTAGATCACATTTTCTACTATTCCTTTTAAGCATCCTAATAACATAATCAAGAGTAATATGTGATTTTATAAGTAGAAATATAATCTGAAATTGTTTTATTAAAACTGCAATATAATGAGGCACTACCACCAAATTTGAAATTATCTCCATGTTTACTAGGGGGCATACACATCGTCTAAAAAGGCACTCTTTCTGCCTCCCTCCATGCCACTGTTGCCATGCAGCCGTGATGTAAATTCTCATTAAACAGTTTGCTTTGTGATAAATGGTAAAACATTGCACTGTTAAGAGCACTGTATTCCACTTTAACTGTTATGGCAACATCCTATAGAATCCTGGGTTCTGAAGTAGAGAGAGGCATTTGGAATTCTCAGCTAGAGAACACAAGTATTTCACTAGATCAGAAACCCCAGAATTCCACAGGATGTAGCCATGGCAGTTAAAGTAGAATATAGTTCCATAACAGTGCAATGTGATGAGGTCTTTGGTGACTTTCACATAGTTCGTAATGCCAGTTATTTACCTTAAACGAGTCCCTCTGAGACTTCAAAAAAAGAGTTAGCTTTCCTGTTTGCAATCCACCCAAATGGTGAGGCTTTCCCCACATAAACAATTTTATTTTGTACTGAAAACATAGTGACAGTTTGAAATCTCTGCATTTGTACACTTTTATAGATATACAGTACAAATTAGACACCTTTCTGATGGGGAGGGGAAACTTTAGACTACTTATTGTCCCCCAGCAAATCCAAGATCCCCAAGTTTCTCCAGGACCCCAAGGAATAAAAGAATTTATTTCCTGATGGATTTTGGTGGTATGATCTCTCAGCTCTGCAGTGGCAAACTGCTGCAGGACTTACAACAAAGTGAAAACAAAGCTGTTACTTGCAAGCATAAATATGCCATGCAGAGAATGGTTCCCCCCGCCAGCCCCCTGGGAATCCTTAACCTCCTTAGAAGTGGCGATTCCTCCTTTAGGGAAGGGAGCTCACTGCTCAAAGTCAGAAGTTATGGCAGCAGAGCAATAAATGGCAGCACATGTTAGTCCTACAGAAAAATATAATTGCCAGTGGGTTTTCACTTAATTTGAACAAACCCAACCCAAAGTACAAGGGCAAAGTGTTCTTGTTTTGTGATGAGGCTTTGTGATGCAGAGGAGTAAAAATGTACCTCCTGGCTAGTAGGTCTACAATGCAGACATTATCTACCCATAAACCACCACAGAGTTCTGATTTTCAGAAGTACAGCTGCTTATTGTATTGGATGCCACTGAGTTACCCTGAACTGAAAAAGAGGATCAGAGAATTATCTTTGGTGTTACTGGTGTTACAGTTACTGTTCATGTGCTTTAGAATTAATTTAGAATGAATTTGATGATTTTTGCATTAATATACTTCATAGTATCATAGAGTTGGAAGAGACAACAACGGTCACTGAGTCCAACCCCCTGCCATGTAGGAACACACAGTCAAAGCATCCCCAGCACATGGCCATCCAGCCTCCATTTAAAAACCTCCAAAGAAAGTGACTCCACCACACTTCAGAGGCAGCAGGCAGCATATTCCACTGTCAAATGGCTCTTACCATCAGGAAGTTCTTCCTAAGGTGTAGGTGAATTTAATGAAATGCATTGCATGCATGTTACAGATACCTGCATAAACTTCAATGTAGGAAATAAATATAATAATATATCTATAGACGATAGATAATTTATTTTACATTGTTTGCTTACTTTTAAATATATTCAACATTTTTTTAAAAAAAATCTGTATCTTAACTGAAAACAATAAGATTGACCCAGAATGTGGGTCCCAGCCTCATCATGGTATCCCATACCTGCCTGTTAACAATCCTTTGCTTTGTCTGGGGATACAGATCTTCAAGTTATATCCCAGTAGCTAACCCTGATCAGATGTTGTACTCAGTCAGGCCATGTAAGTGTCATGGAGTCTGTATGTATTGTTGGCCTTGCTACCTCATAATTTTAAGAACCACAAATCCCAGAACACAGCGGCTGACATGTACAATGAGGGATTTCTGGGAATTGTAGTTCCAAAAGTAATTTTTCCAAACTTTGTTATTGATCGTGTTTTAGATACTGGACAACCATTAGGTCCAGAAAACTGCACACATTGAGTGTATGTTCAAGAATAAGAATTTAGAGCATGTCACTCTCTATATGTTGTTGGACTATAGCTCCACCACCCCTCACCATTATTGGTTGCAACTGATGGAAAATGCAATCCAACAACTGGGATACTGTGTCCAGTTCTGGGCACCTCATTTCAAGAAGGACATTGACAAGCTGGAGCATGTCCGGAGAAAGATGACCAAAATGGTGAAGGGTCTAGAAACCATGCCCTGTGAGGAGCAGCTTAGGAAACTGGGTATATTTAGTCTGCAGAAGAGAAGGTTAAGAGGGGACATGATAGCCATGTTTAAATATTTGAAGGGATGTCATGTCGAGAAGAGAGCGGGCTTGTTTTCTGCTGCTCCAGAGACTAGGACAAGGAGCAATGGATTCAAGCTGTAGGAAAGGAGATTCTGCCTGAACCTCAGGAAGAATTTCCTGATGGTCAGAGCTGTCTGACAGTGGAATATGCTGCCTCAGAGTGTGGTGGAGTCTCCTTCTTTGGAGGTTTTTAAGTAGCGGTTGGATGGCCATCTGTCAAGAGTGCTTTGAAGTCTGTTCCTGCATGTCGGGGGGTTGGACCGGATGGCCGCTGTGGTCTCTTCCAACTCTATGATTCTATGAACATCTGGAATGTCATGTTTCCCATTCCTTATATAGTATATGCCCAGTATTCTCTATAGCAGGAGTGAGGAAACCTGCCCCTTCCAATGATGATTAACTATTTTTCCTATCATCCCTCATCACTGGACAGCTACCTGGAGTTGTCTGGTTGATTGAAGATGAAGCCCAGCAAGCTCTGGATTTTTTGTTGTTTTTTTTTAAATCCTGTGACATGTTCTATAGACCCTCAGTACAGCTGACCTTTTCTGATTTTAGAAGCTAAGGTCAAACTTGATAGGGACTTTGACAGAAGACCACAGGGAAACCAGACATCTGCAGGTAGAGATAGCAAAGAATCCTGTCTGAACCCCTGAAGCTCTGATGGTGGTCAGAGCTGACAATACAGGGTTAGATGGACTCATTACAATATAATTTCTTCTTTCCTTTAGATTGCTGGAGCTCCATGTCAGGTTGGAATAAGCTGTTTAGCAAACAAATCAATACAGAAAGGGATCTCAGAAAATCTCTAATCAGTCTGTCGGGATGACGTTACCTAATTGTTCAAATTAAGTTAATGGAAAAGCAATAAAGATTCCCTTTGCTGCATCTATTCATTTGTAGTGTTTTACCACACTAGGTTCCAAGCTGCTAACCGATCCCTACAGTGACAGTAATAAGAAAAGCCACAGTTATATAGAAGTAACACTTCAACATGGGTTGCCTGCAGAATAAAGCAGATATGAGTGAAGAAAATTCTGATTCATTTGCTAACTATTATTGTATCCCTGCTGCAAATGGAGCAGTGGGTTCCCATCAATGCAACTGCATGCTTCATTTGGCACAAAAATCTCTTCCTACTTGGCAATATGTTGAAATGGCAAGGAAAGGTCAAGCTTCCTTCCCTTATGGTTTATTATATTTGTTTTTTGGGTTTTTTTTTTTTCTAACAAGAAAGCAGAAGTAGGAGGACAACAGCAACTGCTGTACTTACATTGCCATCTAGTGAGCAAACTTTGCAAAGCAGGGGCTATAGGGTAAAACTGTCATGTCAAAAGTTGAAACAGAATTTCACAGAAACAGCAGAGAAAGGCAAGGTTGACAGAGTGGTGCTCATGGAACTACTCCAACTAACTGGCAACCACTGCAAATGACAGTTCAGTGTCAGAAATAGAGTGCATCTATTCTTGATTTTACTGTAGACTTTCAGGGAGCTGTTGAGGGTACTAAACCTATTTGGGGACATGATTTAGAATTAGGATAGCTCCTGTGAAGTCTAGAATGAAACTCAGAGCTCATCCCCACCCCCACATGGAAGGTACCAACTCACACCAGACTGGTTAAGTATTTCCCACAGTAGTATCAACAGTTTGATTATGCACCACATAGACATCCCCCAAAACTCTACTGGGTAATAGTAATAACAACAACAATATTTCTTGCTCATCTCTTCCTATGGATCAAGCCAGGAACAATAGATTAAAATATAACAACAGACAGATATCCACTAAAAAATAAAAAAAACCCAATTAAAATACACATCTAGTTAAAAGAGCATAACATTAATTTTAAAAGTATACATATTAAAACAATCTATTCATAATTTAAAAACTCATACATTAAAAATCATTTGGATGGGCCTGCCTGAAGAGATTAGTCTTTAGCATTGTCTTGAACTCAGTACCCTGCTGTCAAACCTCTTCCGGCAGGTCATTCCACAATTTGGGGACAGCTGAAGAAAAAGTCCCCTGGGCAACCTAGTCCTGGCTGACTGAAGTAAATGTCTGAACTGTATGGACCTGAATGTAGGGGGCAAATTATATAGGAGAAGGCAGTTCTGTAGGTAACCTGGATACCATATCATATCCATATTGCCTAAATACCTGTCTGTTAAGAACATAGCCTTTGGCATCCCTTAACAGCTGCAGTTTTTCTCATGTTTTGGAACCTGACTGAGCATGGACAATCCTTCATACATGTTAATCCAGAATACTGAATGCAAATATAAAATGCTTACAATGGCCTCCCAATAATTCTGAAACAATTGTAAATAGATGTTTCCTGAATGAATGAATGAATGAATGAATGAATGAATGAATGTTTGCTTTCTCCACTGACACCATCATTTTATAGCAATAATACGAAATCTTCTGGGTTAATCCAATAGTGACTTTGCCTTCATAAAAAGCACTTTTGTTCCTGTGATTTGGGTCACTGATGTTCTTCAGCCCACTCACCATTTTAATTCTGCTGAGATGACCCTCCTAGAAGCTGTGAATTGTTTGGAGAATGAGATATAGCACAGAACACTGTAATAGGTTGGTGAGTCTGGGGCCTTTTCCGCATTTTATTTTTAAAACGGGGCAACGCGTCCTCCAGCGAGGATGTTTGCACTTGGGGGCGAACTGGGTCTGCACTACTTTATGTATGTCCGGACTTCAGCCCGCTCTGGAACAACCAGAACTGATGGTTCGCCATGCTATTGAAAGACCGATTAAAAGAGGTCCTTCAATAGCCCAGCGCACCCCAGTCCGTCGCTGTGCTAATGTGTAGATCTGCAGGCTCACGCCAGCACAAGGCTGCAGATCTTCCAGGGGCGGGCTTCTGGCTGGCGAGCTTCTCCGGTAACCGGAAGCGTCCATTTTAGTCCCCAGAGAGTGTGTAGCGCGGGCATGCGCTGCTCCGGATCAGCATGGATCGTCGGGGGAGCGTGCCAGTCTGGTGAGTAACGGACTGCCCCGTTTTCCCCCCAAAGTGTGAAAAAGCCCTAGATTAGAGTGTGTCCTAGAGTAGTATTAGAGTAGTATTTGGTGGCACCAAATACTACTTGGGACAGATCCATGGTTATCATGGAGGACAAGTTCAGAGCTGCTTCTGTCAGACAGGTCTCTGAATGGATTTGAAGTCTCTCAGCACAATTAACTTAGCGGATTCCAGCTCCACCACTGATACCAACTCAGCAAGTAGAAGCATTCCATGTATCACTGAGTGCAAAAGGCTAATCATCTGGTTCATTTTTCAGGAAGTGATGCTACATTGGGAACATCATAGGAAATTAAAAGGGTAGGTAGATCCAGCTAGCTGGTGCTGCTTGGACAGGTAGGCCAGAAATTAAAATAAAACAAGGATAGTGGGTCTTGCCAAGGTGGTGGGCCTCTGCCAGTTGCCCAAGTATCAGCCCTGCCCTGCCCTGTGAAGCTGAATGACCAGGCAGTATGGCATGAAAGTGAACATGTATGAGCATGAGACATGGTAAACCATGTGGCTGCATGAAGTTGTTACAATATGGCAAAGGGATGGCCGGTTATGTTATCCATTTATATTAAATTTTTGTTCAGTTAGGAGTCTTCTCAATTCTTAATCCTTGTGGGCCAAGCTCAGGGAGTGAACCTTGGACCCTGAGGGCCTATAACATGCTGCATAACATGTGTTTCTTGCAGCAACAGCAGTATTTCTTTATTATTAATTTTTAAAACACCATTTTTTATGAGAGCTGCAGCGCACAAAAAGAAAGGAAGCTTAAGATGTTCTGTTACAAGTCCTTCTGTTATAAGATGTCCTTCTGTTATAAATTGGCATCCACTGAATATTTTTATCTATTAACAAGCTAAATCAAATGTTAATCCCAACTAATGTAACTATACCCACATAAATCATGATTTACAAGTTTTCTTTTCTTATCATTTACAAGTTTATTTTAAAGTGTCTGTTGGGATTAATATTGAGTTCGAACCTGTATTAAAAGTATGGACATTATCTTCTGTTGATAATCTATTGCTAAGTGCGGCATCAGGATCATGACAGTAGGGAGAAAGTTTAAGCCCCACCTCCCTGTGAGTTATTCTGAGTGATGAGATTGGTAACCTTTTAAAACAAAAAGTTAAAAAACATTTTTAAAGCAATGTGTAATTTAGCTCTTAGGAAAGAGTATCTGGGATTTTGGCATAGCAGCCTGTAAAGTTTACAGTGTAAATTCTGACCTCCTACCCTATTGTTAGTCCCAACTAGAGCTAAACCCATTACAGCAGTGGGATTTACCTATGTGTTGACTTACCCTTCCACAGGTATGTTATTAGGTTTATTCTAGTTGCATTAACAAAGAGAATTCTCTGTCTGTTTCTACCGCTGGGTCATAAAATAATGAAACAGTTTAGACTTACTCCCTGTCGGACATGCAATATTGATGTGAAAACTAAAGCTTACAAAATTTTTGTTTATTCCAAATTTTAACTAACCAGACAATTATTTATTTGCTTCAGGCTGCAAGTTAGGATTCAAGGAGTATATATTTTCCACAAACATATTCTGAAGAGACTCCTGGGCCTTTAAGATTTCTCCTAAGGAATAAATTATACCCAGCTATAGTTTGTCTTTATTATACAATGCTGGGGAAACCCATTCTTCAACATTCTCCTTTCACTGGAAAACCATAGGCACAGGGGCCCTGAAAAGTCTGGGTATGGTCACTGTTTATAACCCATAATTAAAACAATTCACACTGTTCAGAAGCATGGAAAAGAGAAAAACAGAAGATGGAACAGAGCATTATCTGAAAGAGCTCCAGGGTTAAATTTTCATGCTTTTCCCTTATTCAAAGATATAGGCCAAGATGCAATAAGCATGCTGGGTGTGCTTCCCGTTTTCCGCTTCCTCCCCAGGTGTACACTCACAGGTGAGAGTATCACAAATGCAGCACTGCCCAGAGCAGAACCACCCCCTCCAAAATTCATAGTGCTCTGTTAACTTAGAACATTTCCGCATGACACTCTTATAGCGTGATGATTCCACTTTCAACCTCCTATGGAATCCTGGGGTTTGCAGTTCCGGGAGGGGCTGTCCGGCCCCTCCCGGAACTGCAAACCCCAGGATTCCATAGGTGGTTGAAAGTGGAATCATCGCACTATAAGAGTGTCGTGCGGAATGGCCTTAGAATCAATACAAAGAAGGTACTGTTGTACCCCATACACCTGTGCTGGGCCCACTACCTGACACTCTTATATTTGGCATATTGGCTGAAGGGACTTACAGTAAAGTTCTGAAGAGGACAGCCTTTTCTAGGCCCATTTCCCCACTATATGGTTATAGTGCTATTATTCCACTTTCAACGTTCTATGGAATCCTGGGGTTTGCAGTTAGGGAGGGGCATTTAGAATTCTCAGCCAGAGAGTCCTCTGTAAACTACAAACCCCAGAATTCCACAGGAAGTTGAAAGTGGAATAATACGTATATGATCACCACTGCCAGGGTCATATACGCCAAACTATGGAAGAACAGATACCACAAACAGAAGACTGGTTATTAAAACTCATAGAACTCAGAGATTTAGACAGACTGGCTGCGATGTTACAAGGGAAATCACAAACAAGAAAAGAGGAGGAATGTAATCATATTGAGAATTATATTTTAAGCGGGAAAATGATTAATAAGAAATCCACATCTGAGACTGATAATTAAGTAGGATCTCTATTCATTGACTAAAGCTGATAAAGACAAATAGATCAGTTCATGTGACAAAATATTACTATTTATTGTACTCTAAGTTTCAGAAGAAAGGAATAATTGAGATAAATCAGCTTACAAAGACAAATTAAAGGTAAAGGATACATTACCATCTGTCGGGAGTGCTTTGAGGGTGTTCCTGTATGGCAGGGGGTTGGACTGGATGGCCCCTGTGGTCTCTTCCAACTCTAAATTTCTATGATTCTATGATTACACAGCAGACATGTGTACAGCAGTAGATATCATAAAGCTAATAGTAATTCAACAAAACAAAAATAAATAGGTAAAGTGAGGATCAACAAAGAGGACGATAATAAACTGAACTAAGGGGAAGCAGGGAAGTAAAATAAGCAGTAGCTGAATTATATATAACTTGAGAAGGTCACATACTATAAATCATGTATGCTTACAACATATGTTTAGCTATAAATTAGAATTTGTTTATTAGAGATAAACGTTGCATTGCACTTACTAATCAAGTTGTCTATTTTCCTCAATGTCGATCTTTTCTCATTATAAGTAATATTATCAATTTCACCTTTTCACATTTTGTTTATGTGACAATTTTATGTTCAAGGTATAATTGAATGAAGATTATAATTAAAAAAAAAGAAAGTGAAATAATAGCACTATAACAGTGTAGTGCAGAAATGGCCTATGTGTGCCAGATTGCCATATGAGTTGTTGTTGTTGCTTTGTAACTTCAAGTCATTTTTTACTTATGGCGACCCTAAGGTACATCTGTCCTATGGTTTTCTTTGTAAGAGTTGTTCAAAAAGATTTGCCTTTGTATTCTTCTGAGGCTGAGAGAATGTAACTTCCCCAATGTCACCTAGTGGGTTTCCATGGACAAGTGCGGATTCAAATCTCGGTCTCCAGAGTAGCAATCAGGGAACAAATACCTAGGACTACAATAACACTTTTTAGAAGTTTCAAAAAGAGTAGAATAACTATGAAATTGCAGTGAAAACACATCTATGTGTATCACTATTTGTGTTGTTATTGTTGTTACCCTGTTTTGTTTAGCTCTGTTCACTTTTTTCTTTGAAAAGGTTAAACTATTAATGTTAAGACTCAAAGTTACAAAAGAGGTAATATTAGTAAAGCCCTGATGTATTTAAAGGAAGGAAATAGATCCTCATTTATCTAGTTAATTTAGTATCCTAAGGACAACTTAGGCCCTTTCCGCACGTAGTGAGGGAAACGATCCCTGCCGCTACTCACTGGCTTTTTGGTGGGTCCATTTGGGTCCGTCCTGACGAGGAGCAGTGCGAGCTCGTCGCTCCGCACTGCTCCGGCGTCCAAAATGGCAGCTTCCGGTTGGTGGAGGCTCTCCACCAACCGGAGAAGCTCGGCAGCCTAAAGCCCGCCCCCAGCAGATCTGCAGGCATGCACTGGTGCGCGCCTGCAAATCTGCACTGGAGCGTGGCGATGGAGCGACACGGGGTCGCGCACTCTGTACTTTTTAAAAACCTCTTCAAAGAGGTTTTTAAAAAGCACGCTGCACGGCCAGTTCCGGTCGCTCCAGAGTGGACTGAGGTGCGGAACTACGAAAAGTAGTCCACCCGAGTCCACTCCACGGTGCAGAAGACCTCCGTTGGAGGTCGCTCTGCACCATTTTAATAGGCCCGTGCGGAAAGGGCCTTAGTCAGGAAGCCAGAGAGGAGAGGAATGATTGGAACTGAAATTAGGTAGTATGAATGTGTAATAGGTATGTCTTATGTATGTATAATTATGTTATATGTCATGTAACGCTACTATACTCCTCTGATTATATTTTATCATTCTTGGGCTTCGTCTATAGAGATTTCTCCTATTCTAATATGGATTTTTTTGTTTTTTCATTTGCTTTACTTCATATTTTTTATTTTTTTAAAAATAAAGAAAAAAGATAAAAGGTTAAATTATTTTATATGCACACCGCATACCACTTACTTCACTGTATAAAGAAAATAAGGCCAGTATTCTAGATCAGCTGCTTAGTTTAGTATTTGTTATGTGTCTTCAAGTCATTATTCAACTTATGGCAACGTTAAGACAAACCTATCACCAGGTTCTCTGGGGCTGACAGTATGTGATGTGCCCAAGGTCACTCAGTGGGTTTCCATGGCTGAAAAGGGAATTGAACTCTGGTCCATACACGACTTTACCAGGTATCAGCTGCATGGGAGAAGGTCCATTCTGTCAGCAGTTGAAGCATGATGTTTCTGTTAGGTCTGGCAGGGTTGAGCCAGTAGAGGTTACTGAGGCCCTTTTCGCACGCAGTTTCTGTTGAGAGAGGGCCCCTTGAGCATCGCATAAATGGGAGCGGCGGTCCATATGACACACTCCCATTTACGCGACGCTCAAGAGCCGGGCGCAGAGCGGACGCGCACCTTTTTATTTTTGGCTTTAAGCCAAAAATGGTGCGCAGTCAGGCAATGCTTCCAGGGCCCGCACGCACTTACATGCTGTGTGGTGCATTTGGCAAGCCAGGCCTGTTGCACTTCCTCCCCCAGAGCAGCCTACAGTTCCCAGGCTGCACTGCAGAAGGAAGGAGCTGCGCGACCAGCAACCCAGCTGTGGGAGAACGAAGGAGCAATGCAGGTGCCTTGTGCAAGAGGCTGCTTGCGCGAACGGCACCCCCCACCTCCACGAGCAGGTAACGTGGGGAAAGGGCCTTAGTTAAGTATACTTAACTATACTTATAGTAAATCTAGGTAAACTTGCCAACTACTAAGTCCTTCAGAAAGTCTATGTCATTTTACTGCTTAGCTGAATGGCCAAAGTAGACACAAATATAGGGCAATATTCTGTACCCGCTACTTAAATAAGTATACTTAGCTAAGTAGCTGATGTGGAATACTGGCCTATATTTTTATCTGCTTAGGCCATTTGTGTTTTGCAGGAAAACCAGATGTAGATTTTCTGAAAGGTCTAGTAATTAGCAGATTTCTTTGTTACAAACGTGCAACCTGCAAACTGCATTTGTTCCTCATTTAGTAACTGCTCCTTGTTAAGAGAGCAATTCTTGCTTTTTCTACTGGTCTCTCATGTTTCTGAAAAGGACACTAGATGGTGCTTTAAGCCATACTTTCCTTTAAAAAGAAAAGAAAGATCTGTGCTGCACTTTCAGACTCATCCTACCTCCAGAGGTTCAGAGAGAAATTTGAAAGATGCACATTAACTTGTGGGCCAAATACATTCTACTTTCCTGTGACTGAAAAATGTGTATCTGTCCCCTGACAAGAAAAGAATTCTTGTGAATCACATCCCTGATGTGATTGTGAACAATAAATGACAGTTGTAAACTATAAATTACATCTCAAAGACCCAGATTTTATTATCTAGTTGAAAAGGAAAAGAGAGAGAGAGACAGAGAGAAGGAACATTATGTTTGCTTTATAAGAAATTCACAAAGGTTGATTAGTAAGTAGTGAGTAATTTACATTTCCTTATGAGAAGTACATGTTTAAGAATGTTGTACAAACTTCATAGTTGAAAATTCTTCCTATTTAAAATTAAATGGAATGCAGTTGCAATCATGTCAGCCATAAATTAGATGGGAAATTTGATTATAAATAGGGTAGCCATATGTCTTGCCTTATAGAAGGCAGAGCACCTTTCTGCACTACACTGTTATAATGCAATTATTCCATTTTCAACATCCTATGGAATTCTGGGATTTGTAGTTTCCTGAGGCCAAAGAGTTCTCTGGTTGAGAATTCTAAATGCTCCTCCCTAAACTGCAAACCCCAGAATTCCACAGGATGTTGAAAGTAGAATAATAGCACTATAGCAGTGTAATGCAGAAAGGCCCAGAATTTCACTGAAGGCGTACTGTTTTAAAAGCTATTCAGTTGCCTAGCAGTTGGAGATGTACCTCAAATGAATTATGTCCCTGTGTCAGGTGTGATAAAATTGTCTTTCTCTAGTACAGGATTCCAGGGTTGAATGTCTAAATCAAGGATTCTCCCAAGTCTGCAAAAAAGCAAAGGGAATGGTGTTAGCCTCTGAAAGAACAATTGTATTGTTGTTGTGTGCCTGCAATTCATTTCCAACTTATGGCAAAATTAAGGTGAAATTATCATGGGGTTTTCTGGAGCCTGAGAATGTGTGACACCGCCATGGTCACCCAGTGGGTTTCTACAGCCACATGGGGAATTGAATCCTGGTCTCCAAGGCTGAAGTCCAACATTCAAACAACCACACATACTGGCTCTGAAAGAACAGTGCTTCCTTCAAATTTCTGCCTTTGGTTTGGCTTTATAGATTGGGTAAAAAGAGTGAGACTCCTACTTTTCCTTTTCTGATGTGGTCTTCATTTCTGGTATGCACTGTACATCTAACAGTCATCCTTCACTATTTAGAGTGTTTAGATAGAAGTTGGTTTGCTGGCGATAGCAAGAGAAATGAATACTTCCACTGGGTGGCAGCAGAACAGGTCACACGAAAGAAACAATAAAAAGAAGTCTGAGTAGACTGTTTTCCTTTCCACTGACAAGACAAGGGAAGCCAGTATATTGAAACAAGTGTGGTTCTTCACCCCATCTCCTTAGACTGAGGGACTGAAAGTTCTTTGCCATTTGTCAGCTAAGCTGTTACTGTTTGGCAGTCCCTGTTATCATCTTCTGGTTAACTGGACTTTCAACTCATGAACAGCAGTATGATGCTACAGGCAGATTTACCATTAGCACTCCACTTAAGTACTGAACCCTTCAGGAGTATTAACATGGAAGAATGAGCAGGCAGCTTAGTCATCTTTTAGCCTATTTTATTAAAGTGTACAAATATGTACACAGACACACACTACTCCTCTCGCAAAGGAACACAGACTTCTCATTATCATAGAATCATAGAAATGTAGAGTTGGAAGAGACCCCAGGGGCCATCCAGTCCAACCCCCTGCCATGCAGGAACACCCTCAAAGTACTCCCAACAGATGGCCATCTAGCCTCTGCTTAAAAGTCTCCAAAGAAGGAGACTCCACTACACTCCGAGGCAGCAGATTCCACTGCCGGACAGCCCTGACTGTCAGGAAGTTCTTCCTGAGGTTCAGGTGGAATCTCCTTTCCTGCAGCTTGAATCCATTATTGTCAAAGCACATAACGTATATAGGGCATCTTACATAATATTCACAAATTCATCATTCTTTCATATCTTACAAAACATTCACTAAAAGGCATAACTACTGTCATAGACAGCAAGGTTGACTGCATTGGAGGCTGTGTAACCAGCCTAACTTTCATGTCTCAGGAGTAGCTTTTATACAGTCTCCAGCATCTATCTGTCCAATCAGAGCTGAATCCAACTAATCCTTTTTAATGTCCACAAAGATTCTCCCATCTAATCAGAAATGAGATCTTACAGGTCCTCTGCCTGAACATACTAAGTAACCAATCACTGACCATCACTATTCTAGCTGGCTGGCTGGCTGCCAATAGAGGATTGTCTTAGTTTTGAATCAGCCATCAGTTGATTACATCAACCTGCACCAACCAATTATACCAACGTATTGTGCATTTCCAGCTTCCTCTCCATACTCTGATCATTATTTTCTCTGTGCAGGATTTCATACTTATGTCCTTGGTTTTGGTTTCTGTGCCTTTATGACAAGAACTAGTTGGTAAACTGCTGTTTCATATACAGACATTTGGCTTTTTACTCTGCACAGACACACTTATTCCTTAATATTCAGCCTGCAGAGAATTCAATTTTGCAAAAATATGTACCAAATTAGCACTCAGTCAGTAGCAATATGACATGGACATGTGCAAAAAATTTCTAAATTCATATTAGGGCCATAGTGGACCATACCATGGCTCTGCAAAATAGTATGCATGCTGAAAAATAATGTGCAGCTTTTCATATTATCCAGAAATCTCCATTGTGCTTGGACTGCTATTCATTTTTAATCTAGTATATTATCTATAACAATATAAAACTATTTTTCTCTGCTTCTCTTTTCTCCCTTCTAAGGAATCTGTGTGTTTGCCTAAGAGAAGAGGAAGATCTAAAGAAAGCTGGATTTTATATTTTCAAAAATGGGGATCAAGTACTTTTCCTTTTTCATTCATAGCAGCCCTAAGGAGAGCCTTAGGTACAACTCAAAACCATCACAGAACCTAATTTGATCATCTGTAACATCTTCTTACATTTCTTCTTATGACTATGGTCATATGAAGACCCCAGGGCTTCAAAATCAGCCAATGTTCTCATGTCACCGCAACACCACTGCTACTTTTGCTCCCATGCAACCTGACGCTTGCATAAAATAGCCAGGGGTGCTACTGTTTAAAAGCACACAAAGAACATTCTGGAAGGTTTTGTATAGGTGTTTTTTATACCATATTCATAGGCAAACAAACAAACAATCCTATCAGGCAGCAGATCGACTATACCACATTAAAAAAAAAATGGACATGAACCCTGTATTTAAAAGTCTCTTCAACCACTCAATTCTCTCATTCTTCGCTATTTCAGACAATGAAATTTCCATTGTTCTTTCGGTTACCCTAAGAGGTGGAGGACCTTGAGGTCCATCTGCAACGTGTGTCTCCTTAGAATTTTGGGGGAATTATAGCTCAAAGGAAGCCTGTGAGAGGAGGTTAATGGCAGGATCTTTTCACCTGCGTATAGCAGTACTAACTGTAGAAAGGAGTCCAATTAAAAGTTAAACAAATTGTTTTATTTGGAGTTAACAAACACAAGGAATCATACACTCTAAGAACCATACAAGGCTATTGGAAAGCGAGGCAAAGAAGATTGGATGGAGGGAGACTGGGGTGGAAAGGGTGATAGTTACCAGTCCTGAATCAAGGGGTTGAAATAGAGTGGCTCAGATAATGTCTGAGGATAACACACAGGAATGGAGGTCAGGGGTACCACATGCAGCATAGCATGCACAGTGTACTACATCCAGTGTACTACAAGTTCCTGGAGCCAAAGCTAGGGTTTATACGTCTTATTTCCTACCCTGAAGGGGGTGCATAGGCAGACCAGTAATAGCTTTCTGGCAGGATTGACAAAGTAGTCCAGAATGAGCTGATTGTCTTTACTCTAGGCGACAAAACATTAATGGGAGTCATGACAATCTTTTAAGGTCTGGTCAGGCAGGAGTTCTAGGAGGAAATTCCATAGAGCAGAATTAAGGGATGGTCCCTGATTGTTTCACCTGGACACTTTTGTGTCCCACTGTTTTCAGGTGTGCACAGAGCGTTGAAAAGATTAATGCAAACCCATTACAGTCTGGGCTTTCTGCTGAATACTTTCAACTTATGACCTGACCATGTCTAAGATTGTGCTCTTCTGGCCAATGTACTTCGATCATGTTTTCTAGCCATCAATATGAAAACAGGGCATCCCTCAGAATGGCAGTGCAGGGTATGGTAATAATTTTTTTCTCTCTCTCTATCTCTGTCACCACCTCACATCCAAGCTATCTCCCATCCTAGACAACCTAAAAGCAAATTGGCCTTATTGATATATTAACTTTGATCATAATTTGATTTTAGCACTTTTAGAATAGTTACATCTTTTAAGACTTTTCAAGACCACTAACACAAAGGGTGCTTTAATACTTATGCACCTTCCACAAAACAATCTACTGTTCACTATAGTTGTGCTGTAACTGCATAATTCTGGGGATTCTGCAAACAACACATTCTGACTCAGATTGTTTTGGGAATTGGCTGATTCAACTTGAAATGGTGCCTAAAGCAAAAAAAAAGCATATCCCAGGAAAGATTTGGGAACCTGAAGCCTCAGCCCCCAAATAAATAACATGAAAAATCCATAAATGGTTCAAACCATTTTATCATTTAACAGATATTAGGCTTCATTAAGTTCATTAGTTAGTTAAAGAAAGTTTTGTCCATCCTGCCACCTTCACAGGCCCATTTGGGACAAGGAACAAAGGCTTCTCAGTGGCTGCTTCCAAGTTGCAGAACTCCTTCCAAAAGAAAGCTTAGTTAGGTCTCTTTATGCCAGTGGGCAAAGACTTTTTTTTATTTAGGCAGGACTTTGTAGAAGAAGGATCTCTTAATGGGGTGTACGCTGATTTATTTTAAAACGTGTTTCCATGCATTTTTAAAATTGTTTTAATTTAGTATGATTAATAGAATTGTTTATTCATCTCTTAAATTTTGGATCAAGTAGGTTTTAGCTGTATTTTGTTTTGTGTTGTAGAAAGCTGCTTTGGGTCCCATAACAGGAGAAATTAATTAATTAATTAAATAATTCAGCCATGCAGAAGGATTCTCCCATCCTAAATTTGGACAAGTTAAAAGCAAATTGGCCTTACTGATGTGTCAAATGTAATCATAATCATAAGTCTAGTCATAATGAAAATAGTTACAGTCATTTTCCATTAATTCATTAGAAGTTTGGTTTTGGACATAATTCAATTACATCGCCCACATAATTGTCCCATCTGTGGGGATAATTTCTTCAAATTTCAATCTGATGAATGCAGCAGGGAGATGTTCAAAGGGAGTATTTGCATGGTGGGTGAGAATACCTGTTCCTCCCTGTACAGGTGTTGGAACAATTGTTAAGAGAACCATAGACATTGTAGAACCTTGGTGTGAAAACTGTCAAATTAAGATGATAAGAACCACACTGGATCAGACCAAAGGGCTATATAGGCCAGTTTCCCCAGAGACTAGCCTTTGGGAATCCCATAATCACAATCAGGTCAAGAGTGCCATAGCACTGTCTTGCTCATGATCCCAGCTACCAAAATACAGAGGAATAATGCAGCTGATAACTGCATGCAATACATAGCCATCCTGCATATTAGCCATCCTACATGAGTAGTATTATTATCTTCCAAATTACAGAATGAGAAGTACAGGGATTTTCTGCTAGGCTTCATCAAAGTCGATTTTGGAATGAGATGAGACACAAAATTTGGTTTGAGGTAAAACCTATGGAACTAAATTGAAAACCAGTGAAGGGAAGAAAATGACATTGCTTGTATAACATGTTCTAAGAGACAATAAGATAAAAAGAGCAGGAATATATGAAACACAGAAGAAAATTGATGTGGAAGGATGGAATGGAAAAGAAAAAAGAAGAGTCTAGGATGATTGAAGAGATGAAATGAACAAGATTGAATAAAGAAGCCAACCAGAAACAAGTGTTCTTGTGTGATGCTCTTCAACATGTTACTGATCTCCACTCATACAGAATTAGCAAAAGGAGAAGAAAGCACTCCCAAGAAAGGAATCATCATCATCATCAATTCATGATTATCCCATGGACATAATATGACTTAAATTATATTTTTGCATCTGCCAAGTATTCTGTGTTACAATGTCAGAAGCAAAGAAATTCATAATCAAAGGATTTTTAATGCATGAATAAATTACACTCACACTGGTTTATAATATATCCAAGAGAACATAGAACTATTTTACTTCTTGAACGCTTCTACACCAGCACATAATGCATTCCATTTCTCTATAAAACTTATATAAGAGAGTTTAATTTTGAATGTAGCATTTCTATGTCTGACTATATTTATCAGTTTCAACATATAAGCTACTTCTCATCTCCAATGTACTCAATCTTTCAGACAATATTGTTTAATTTTCCTCTACTTATGCTCAATAGTCTTTTGCGTGCTTCTTAATAAGTAACATGCCATTTCAAAGTCTTCCATTAAATTTGCATTTTTAACATTACTCATGGGACTAAAGGTAATCTTAACTTTGAGACCTCTCCACACACATCCAGTGACTGGAGATCCTGAATAAACCATTCTCTTTTATTAAAAAGTATACCTGTCAGTCATTCAACTGTTCTCTCTCTCCCACCATGTCCTTTTCCATGTATGGAGACAAATTAAAGACAAGTAGAAATTATCTGAAAGCAACTGTCTGCCTTTCCACAAACTCCAAAATATTAACTAACACCCAAAAGTTTTCACATTCAAATGAGCTTTTGCTTCTGGTCACTTCAGAGAGAATCCTTTGTTATCTTTGCAGAGCCTCAGAATCTCCCTAAAGCATCCTGATCTAACTCTGGATTTGGTCAAATCTGAGGTGCTTCTCTGTTGGTCATCCCTCAGCTAGCATTTCATGCCATTCATAACACTGGGCATCAAGCTCCACATAGTACTTAACACTCCTCTCAGACTATTAGGAAAGCCTGTTATTGATAGAATTATGTCTGTCTATGAAGCTGCTTGCTGTTAGACTGATTTTTTTTCCAAAAAAAGAGAGTGTAAACATCTCTATCTCCAAGCTAATGCTTTGATTTTTAAGTAGGATGGGGCAGCTTAATGACTTAGAAGGAAAAAATAATTTGGCACAAGGAATAAAGTAGCTTTTATCTATTAATACATTATGAGCACAAAGGAGCCAGAAACTTGCCTTCACCAGGGGAAATATAAGGACATAAGAATTACTGCTGCCTCAGATCAAAATCAGTTCATCTTTATCTTCACCATTGATTTGAAATGTGCTAGGTACTTCAGAAGATGATGGAATAATGGATCAGACTTCCCATTTGGCAAGGTCTCCTATGTCTAATAGCTATGTGAGAAGATAGGATTCTTCTCTGAGTTTCCTTTCTTTTTCCTAATCTTGGCAAATGGCTGTAATTTAGAAGCTTTCCTTCACACACATGTGAACCATTTGATGTATGCTGTAGGCAATCACTAGGTATCTGTAAAAAAATGAATGCTCTATACATACATAGGTGACACTAGTAATTCCTTTCCAGTGCACCAATTTGCCATTAGTATCAATGTACAAGGATTCACAATTATATCATTTTAAAATGCTTGCTTTACAATTATTAAAAAGGCTTTTAAAAATATAGCAGGCCCCTATAACTGTATGACCACTATACATAATTTCAGTTATCTGTAATGAGATGCAGTCCAAAAATGTGTACCTGAATTTAATAGTAATAAAAAAGAAACTGAAGTAATAAAGTGAGATATAACACATATACTATTATATGGAAAACGGCAGGGAATGTAAAATTGAAGCAAATGGCACCTCATTTCCTCACAGTATCATGCTGTCTGTCATTGTCCATGCTATCCCATGTTTCCTCACTGTATACATTACTAAACGTGCTCTAACGCTACTAAGTAGGGTGCTTGATTACTCTTAATAGGGTGCTTGATTACTCTTTGTAATCAACAAAGAGTACAACAACAGTGTCCTTCTGCAAAATGCTTGTATTTGCACAGTAAATTCCTTGTTCTTATCCAATACTATCCCTCATAAAGTCCTTCTGCTTGAGTCCTTGGGTTATTTGTAATGTCCCCAAAGCAGAAAAGTAGTGATGCTAGCAATTCTGATAAGCCTAAGAGAACCCATCATTCATCTCATTTTTTTTCTCTAATAGTGTTTTGTATTATCCACATTTTTCACTATCCATCATAACTCCTGGAACATATCCCCCACGGTTATGGGAGACATATTATATATTTGTTGCATGGTTTTAATGGAAGTACACCTGTGTCATTTTTTGAAATTTTCTCATAGTTTCCAGAAATGACTCCTTTTAATTTTGTGTTGGTCTTGCTTGGGTTTATTACCTCATTCAGCATTGCAGGCTGTCTTGTTGGGTTGTTGCAGACAGGACTGCTGCTCAGGTGTACCTTATATTTTTTCGTCTTGCATTGGATGGTCAGCGTGGTATGTAGTGGTTTGAGTATTGGGCTACAACTCTGGAGATCAGGGTTTGAAGCCCCATTCAGACATGGAAACCCAGTGGGTGACCTTGGGCAAATCATACTCTTTCAGCCTAAGAGGAAAGCAAGGCCAAACCTCCCTGGAACAAATCTTGCCAAAAAAAATCTGCAGGATAGGGTCACCTTAAGTCAGAAATGACTTGAAGGCACATAACACACACACTCACACACATTCTTACACTATCATTCACTGACAAGTCCAAATTATAACAGTTCAGCTAGTTGTTAACTGGTTTTTAGGAATGAAGCCTTTTTTAAAAAGTGTCAACCAGTTACATTATAGTGGTTATAGATTCAGCAAGTTTTTCTACCTTTTGAATTTCTGTACTTATTGCAAAGTAAACAAATTATTCCTTGAGGTAAGGAATTCTCAAACATTCTCCTTCTGTATTTGATCGTCATTGTACAAACCTACTTACACTGAAGGCCTCTCAAAGGTTTGCACTTAGCTTGATTTAAAACATTTCTTGACATAAGGGAAAAGGCTCACTGCAGGCATTATAGGGGCCATCATGTTAAATTCATTCAGAGTTTACACAGTAAAGCAGAACAAAAATAAGTCTGTCACCTCTCATTCAGATACACAAAACCTTTCCTGTCCTTGACAGCTTAGGTAACACATGCCCCCTTCTTTGTTCTTTTTTTTTTTCCTTCTTCTTAATGCCTTATCCTATTGAAAGTCCATAGACAACTCACAGATTTTTAGTTTTATTTGATTTCCTCCATTCACTGACAAAGCATTTAATTCAGGGATGAGGAGCATGCAGTCTTACTGGACTGTAACTCCCATCAGTTTTAAACATCGTAGCCCATGTTGATGGACGATGGATGTTACAGACCAACAAACATTATGGACACAAACTTGTTTATATGATCAAGAATGCATCCCTTGTTTGGCAATGTTTTTCTGCATTATATATGCCAACACTTGCAAAGAATAAACTAGGCGTTAACCCTTCACTGTGGTGAAAATCTTTTCGCTACAGTTTTTACAATTCAATCCTATCTCTCAGTCTACGCAGAAGTAAACTTCATAAATTTCAAACAGCATCCCAGATAATTTGTGTAAGATTTCAGTCTGAAAGAAAGAAAGAAAGAAAGAAAGAAAGAAAGAAAGAAAGAAAGAAAGAAAGAAAGAAAGAATTAGAGATAGTATTGAACTGGTTCTTTTTACTTCTACATACTAGGTATTGAACATAACCCAGCAGTGTGATGCTGCAGCAAAGAAGGCAAATGATATTCCAGTCTTCATTAATAGAACTGTAATTTCCAAATCAAGGGAAGTAATAGTGCCACTATATTCTGTGCTAGTCAGGCCTCAACTTCAGTTCTGCATTCAGTTCTGGGTGCCTTATTTTAAGAAGAATATAGACAAGTTGGACTAGGTTCAGAGAAGGGCAATGAGGATGATAAAACTGTGTCTCTTGTGTTGTGAGGCTGATTGTTTGCATGACCTGAAGCAGACTTGCTTGTATGCTTGTTAGGGCTTTATTGTTCTCTTGTGTGTAGCCCCAAAGGAAGTGAGTCAGAGACTTGGGCCATTTCCACACTAGCCTGTTATAGCGCGATGATTCCACTTTCAACATCCTCTGGAATCCTGGGGATGTTGAAAGTGGAATTATCACGCTATAACAGGTTAGTGCGGAAATGGCCCCAGTTGAGGGTGGAGCTAGCAGCCAATAGCTCACTATATAACTGTAGCCACAGTCCCTGAAGTTCTGTGAAGAGGAAGCAATGCCAGCAGGTAGTATGCATGGGTGTTAAGTGGGGGAATTTTGAGGAGGAGGCCCTTCTCAAAGGAGTTTTGCTTTGTTGCCTTCTTAGGACTATTGAATATGGATGTTGAGGGAGATGCTGCAGTCACCTGTCAAAGCTGTGGTATGTTTGTGTTCTTGCCAGAGGATGTGGGTAACTACACCTGCAGCAAGTGTAAATTGGTTGTCCTGTTGGAGGAGAAGGTCCAGCAACTTGAGGCCTGTGCATCCACTCTTCTTCATGTTATGGAGCATGAGGCTTTCATGGACATTGCAGAGCAGACTGTACTGGAAGAGGAACACAGAGAAGATGTCTCTGAAGAGGAGGCCATTTCCCAAACACAGGAGGTAAACATTTGGAGAAGTGTGACACATAGAAGTAAAAGGACTAGGTTTGTTAGTTTGGAGGTACAGAGTCAATTTGAAGTGCCCTCCCTTATCAGTGAGGATGGGGAGCAGGAGCAGGATCAACAGTGTCAGTCCTCAGAGAATGTGCAGGGGACTGTGGAAGATCTCAGCACAAGGATTGGCCCCTGTGGGTCTGATAGGATGTCTTGTGAGGTGTGTTGTCTACGGGGGCAAAGATCCGTGGAAAGAGGCACGAACTAAATGAAATTGAGTAGTGGACCAGATTCCCTTTCCCTATCAACTCTGGTAGTCACTTTGAAAGATTCCACATGTGCTTCCCACTTCTTCACCTGTCAAGAATTGTAACTAGTACTTTCCTCCAGTTGCTCCATATCTCTGATAAGTTTCAATGATGTAGATACTTCTCTATGAACATTTCCGCATGATACTCTTACAGCGTGATGATTCCACTTTCAACCTCCTATGGAATCCTGGGGTTTGCAGTTCCTGGAGGGGCCAGCTGACCCCTTCCAGAACTGCAAATCCCAGGATTCCATAGTAGGTTGAAAGTGGAATCGTCGTGCTATAAGAGTGTTGTGCGGAAATGCCCTAAGTCTTATCCATTTTATAATCAGGGTAATACTACCTACAGCATTGGGATGCTCTGAGATCAGATCACCCCACATATTCACAACCCTGCCAAACTCATCCTGAGATGGTAGAAGTTGGGAAGGAAAGGTGCTTTCTTCCTTCCTTTTTGTTTTTAAATCAGGAGTGGACAACTTCTGAGGGTTGGAGAACTGAATTGGAACTCAACTCTGCATGCTCTTCAATCACTTTGTTGCCAATTGAGGTTCATTTTTGTTTTCTTTTTAAATAAGACACGCACCTTATTTATGATTCAAATTCTGCTTCTAGGAGGCTTCTGGAAACATGATTTGTCTCATAAATGAAGTATGTGTCTTATGGCGTATATTTCCCCCCACACTGGGGCTATGTGTTCTGTGGGCACTTTACATCCTGCAGACACAAGGATTTCTTCAATCTGTCAACATTGTGTTCAATCCCCGTCCTTTCTATGTCTTAAGATATTGGAGCTCTGAGGTGAGGCAACTAAGTGATAATGGAATGTTCAAGAGGTTGGTGGGAATCAGATATGTATGACATAGGCCATTTCCGCATGAGGTTGATACATCGCGGCAGTGTCAAATTCTTACCCTCCTGTCTGCACATTGTATTGTTGTAGCATTGTAGTTTTCCTCGTGGTTCTGCACATATTCAGCTCCTAGCACAATTCACTGCAACAAGAAACCACTGTATGTGAAAACCAGAAACACTCCAATGTAAATATTCCAAACTGGTTCTGCTTCCTTTTTTGCATACATGCAGAAGCATAACATCAATTCACAGTGCAGAACTGGCTGGCTATGGTTGCTCCCAGGCGTTCCCCCTCTCTCTCTGCCCATCAAAGGACAGGCTGCCACCATTATTGTCTATATGTGTTAAATGGACAGCGGGAAGAGACTGGATCTGATAATGGACTGTTAAGACATTTTTTCCATGTATTGAGAAACGTACGGTACATACATACGCACAAACGTAGCAATGCAGAAATGTGTTTATTTTTTTTAAAAAAAACAGACCAATCAGTGATGATAGGGTGGAGCGAGGAAGGGGAATGGGAGTGGCCAGGGACTTGCTGTTGCGGATGCAGCAACCACTGTTCTCAGTGGTAATACAATGTAAATGGGGGGGGAGTACAGACAGCACAGTTTCTGAATCAGAGTATAAAACACTACTCTTGACACACGGTGAACCACTCCTCCCATCTTGTGTGGAAATGGCCATAGTATCTCAGTCAATCTCAGTCCATAGTATCAGGCCATAGTCACAGTCCCAGAGACCATAGGTTGATGGCATTAGGGCAGGATATATTTATCGGTTACACCTTTCCAGAGGTAGCTCAGTAAATGCCAGTGGAAAGATCCTCCAAAAATCCTATAGTTTTAGCAAATCAGAATTCCAGTCTTCACACTAAAGCCTTTCAGAGAGAAAAAAAAAAACTTTTCTCCCAGTATCGCTAGTCATTATGAATTCATCTGTCTTTTCATTCTTTTGTTTAGGAAACTGCTAACTCATGTTACTTTGATCTTCTTAATCTCTCTAAGCTCTTAGCCTTTTGCTGTGAAACCCAAGATTATTTTTTTCTTCACTATTGTAACATCCTTTCCTCTGCTTTTCTTATTTTACTTCATTACAGTTCTTCACTCTGTTGCTCTCTTTTTTCTGTCATACTTTGTTGCTCAGTGTTTATTATTATTATTATTACACATCTGGGACTGAAGGTGGCTTTCAAAAATTTAAAAAGTTACAGCTAAAAGAGCCACATCCTACAAAAATATAAATACAATTAAACTGTCAATAGAACTAGAAACAGGGCATGACCAATAAAAACAGAACTAATGTACCATATTTGCCAGCATATAAGATGCACTGGTGTTTTCAAACTGTATTACTCAGGGGAAAAAATGAGTCTTATACACCAGCATATACGATAAACAGTACAGAATATCATTAAAGCATCTTTCTCCCTGAGCAGTCAATTTCAAAGGCCTGCTGAAACAAAGAAGTCTTCACTTCTGGAAGGAAAGTAAGGCAACCACTGAGAAGGCCTTTCCCCATGTTCCTATCAGATACAGCTGGGTAAGGATAGGAAGAAGGGCCTCCACAGAAGATCTCAAAATTCAAGCAGGTTCTTAAAATGTAGGCAACCAATGGAGTTGTTGCAACAAAGGAGTTGTGTTTTCCCTATAGAGAGTTCAGATCTTTTGACTGACCTGGAGCACTACTGCCTTATGTAGATTAAATTTCAGTTTGTTCACTTTCATTCAGTCCATTTCCAATATAAAGTAACTGTTTAGAACCATGACAGCATCCTTAGATTCAGGTTAAAGGGTTCAAAGAGCTGGGTGTCATCCTCCTACTGATGGCAGAAGAGTACAAAATTCCAGACACATTCTTCCAGTGGGTTCATGTCTACATTAAACAGCACTGAGGATAAAACCCTGAGGGATTCCACAAGCCAACAGCCAAGAGATTGAACCGGAGTCCCCAAGCACCACATTCTGGGCTCTCCCCTCCAGAAAGAAATGGAACCATTGTAAAACAACGCTTCCAGGCAAGGTGGCCCAGAAGGATACTAAGACTGATGGTGCTGAAAGCCACTGAGAGGTCAGGCAAGACAAACAGGGGCATACCTCTGCCTAGTTTCCAGTGTAAGTCATCTACCAAGACTCCCAAAGCTGTTTTTGTCCCAGCCTAAAACCAGATTGAAATGGGTTTAGGTAATCCACCTGAAAGTACAGAGACTGAGGAGTGGTTCTACAAATACTATCCATAGTAGTAAAATATAATGATAGACAAATATGTGAAGCATAAGAACATAAGGTCCTGGATCCTATTGGTTCATCCTTGCCAAAGTAGGCCAAGTAGTTACATGGCGAGTCAAAAATAATAACAGGTTTGAAGCCAAAACGTTTGTGCTAGATATGTTTGATCAGAAATAGTAGCGTTGGATAAAAGGATATTTGCTCCCTAGCAAATATGTTCAGGATTGCAGCTTTAGTCAAGATAGTCTGGACATCCCCATGCCAACTTAATGAATGAAGCTTTGTGTAGTAGCTGTGCCCTATTGAGCCCTATAGCTTGTTAATAGTAAATTACCAGCACATTTCTATCAATAATTCAGTATCCCAGTAAATGGAAGGTTTCACTAATGAATAAAGGAGCCATTGTTCCACCAATTCATTTGTAAAAGTTAAGCAAACTAATATGTGAGTCTAAATTGCAGCAGTATTTTTGTTCCATACACAACTATGTTCTTATTTATTATGAATCCAGTGGACGTACTATGGAAACTGCAACTCACATATTATTAACATTTAAATAGCTTAATATCTTGTTAAATGGTTATATAAAAGTATGTTCAACCTGCCCCATATTTTGTTTTTATTTATTTTTCCAGTATGTAGCCGCCAATGAACAATGAACTAAATTATTCAAGGGGGCATTACAGAGAGTCTCTTAACTTATTAAAATGGTTCAGAAATATATATTAGCATATAAAATATTAATAAGGAGCTTGCGTTTCTACAGCCCAACTCAACTAATGCTTGAATAAGTTTTGGCACTTGTGATTCTTAAAGCTGAGAGTTCATAGGACAAAACTGACAGCACTCAAGAACTTGAAGACATTAGTGGAAGGCAGTATTTACTTTCTTTGGATTGTACTCTTGCAGTCTCTGATTTAGTTATTTAATTAGTCATTTTTTAGTTGTTGTTTTTTTAATTTCTGTCTGAATGTAACAACTGGGTTTATGCAACTGATATCTAGGCCCTGTTTTCTGCAGAACTGCTCAGTGGTCTTTTTCACATTTCATTGAAAACAGATTTTTAATCCTGATAGTATCTTCTCAGTGAAATGCAGCTGTTAAAGGAAAGGGAAGAGAGGATCGCATCAAGTCGCAAGTCAAAGAACAGATCTGGTCTTAAATTCTGTCAGACTACTGTAGTGTGCTGTTTCTGTGTGACCCATAGGTATATGCTTATGTAAATAATGGGGCATTTTAGGATGTCTCCTCTTCCTCCTCCAACAACAGCAGCAGTTAGAATATAGAAGATGCTTACAAGGAATCAACAGGAACAGGATCTTAGTGAATATGTCCAAAGATCACATATGGTAAGAAATGAAATAATGCCTATATTTAAAAAGCTGCTGTAGTACCCAGTTGCTCTGGAGAATCATAGATCCACAGAGTTGGAAGAGACCACAAAGGCCTTTGAGTCCAACCCCAATGGTGTTAATGCTCATCCCATTTAAAGTGCTCTGGAGGATGACTGCCTGTTTCTTTGGGCACTCAAACGTTCCTCACGTTGCACATCAGTCTCATTTGTCCTTGAGAGAACCTACCTCTTCTGACAGATCACCAAACACAGTACTCTGCATGAATATAAAAATAAATGGGGTTATCCAGCCCATACTCTTGAATTCTGTATATGTCACCTAATCTATATGTGAAGTCATATCACCCCAAACATCCCTTCAAATCTGAAGAAAATTTTCCCCCTTGAGAAAAAGAAAAGATGTTTCAAGATGCTGAAAAGATTTTTTTATTATCTAATCATGTGTGTGTGTGTGTGTGTGTGTAGACTTCATTTGATACGCCTCATTTTTTGTTCTTTTGAAATCTGTCAGCCACTTACACATAGTACCAAAAAGACAGACAGAACCTTAATATTATTTACACAGTTGTCAAAGACATAAAAAAGACTTTTTAAACTCATCTCTTTCAAGTGATGTTCCACATTATTCTGTAGAGAAGAAAAAATAATTTGGATATTCAATTGTATGCCATATATTCTGCTTTTTTATTCAAACCATCTCAAACATATCCTCCAAGCTTGGTGAAAATCCACTAAAAAAATAATAATTGGGGGAAGGGGGTACTCCCAAAGCCCCATGAATTGCATTTCACATAGACCACATAGTCTGTATTTTATGTCAGTCCCTCTCAAACTTACCCTCCAAAATTAATGAAAATTCATTTTTGCATGATGTAATAATAGAAAGTCCAAAAGGAAAGAAAGAAAAATTTAATGTTATTTGCATAAATCAGACGATCACATTCTATCAATTAATTCATGTGATGAGTGTATTTGAAGTGAATACTTAATTGTGTGGTCTAAAACAATTGTCACCTTAACACAGTTTGTTGTTGCCAGGCAATCTCTCTCATATCACGATATCTTCTTGTACTTTCTTGGATATTTAAGCAACACAAAAGGATACTTAAGGCAAACCAAAAGTGAAAGTTTCTTGGACAAATTCCAGAGAGTAAAATATGTAAACAGTGCCTTAGATATAAATGGCAAACATCTAATCATGGTTTCTACCTTTTAAATGCAAATTACTATAAACTATTTTAAAGGTAAAAGCCATCACTGACAATATATCTTTGTATCTTGCATTATTCTTCATCTGAATTTGGGTAAATTTGGGTAAATTTATGTTGAATACTCCTGTTTTAATCTGCCATGGTCTCTGAAACAGGAGAATTTGGTCCATCTGTACAACCAGCTCATCTTTACATTCTCTTACTTCTGTCTCTCTGACAGCTGGAGAAACATTCTCAAAGTACAGACTTTGAATGGAATATGTTATGTTGTGGTTACAGTGGGATAGACTATAGTGTGGGAAATGTAATACTTCATATATTCTCACTCTGTCAGCCTTGACAGTGTTTTGACTGATCTTGGAGTTCAGTCTGGAAAACATTTCCACACTCATGGCAAATATTTCAACACATGACTTTCTTACCAGAGCACTGAATATTTGATGTGTCTTTATATAATGACCTAGAAGGAAAGCTTGTGTTTTCCTTAGTAACTAAGGAATCTGTATTGCAAACAAATATATAATATATGACACCTGTTATTTATTGAACTAGTAAATGTCATTTACCTGCCATTAGGCCATAAGAGGCACATCTGTACATTTCAAAATAAATTGTATATAAGTAATTGCAAACAGGAGGAGGCCATACTATACAATGAAAATATGAAAAACAACCAATGACACTGTGTACAGACATTGTTTAATATCAAACTGATGCATTTGGAATAAATATATATGGAGAGAGAGAGAGAGAGAGCGCGAAAGCCAAGCTTGGAGGTAGTGCCTTTTAAAATAAACATTCTGGGATGGAACTCCTAGTGAAAAGAAGTGAGCATTAACTAAGATTTTTAAAACATTTTTGTAAAAGATCATATTTTTGAATGTGTAATCTGCAAGCTTATAGAGGAAAGTGTATAGAAGTGAATGTATGTAACTACAAATGTGTTCATTTGAAATATGCACAGAAGTCCAGGTTAGTCACCCTAGTCAATGGGGAAAGTGCCTAAAAACATATATATTAAGAACGATGAAGAAAAACATATATATATATTAGAGGAAAGCATGCGCCAAGATACAGAGAGAAGTTGTCTCTATGTGAAAGAGAGGTTCCTAATCTCAAATGGAATTTGAATAGAATATTGACATGAAACTGACAGATTTTTACATCCTTGGTCTGACCTGAATTCTGTTTGTGCATTTTATTCATTTATATATGTGTTAAATTATTTATATCCCCCATATTGCAAGATCTCAGGATGCATAAAAAATAAAATTAGCGACAATTTAAAGCAATGGCCAGGATCCTGCATCATCCAACCTAGCTACAATGTTGGAGCTCTACCATAGTAGTTACATCTCATGTTGCCACTCACCCAAAAAAACACCATCTCAGCCTAGTTGTGCCTCAACCAAAGGGTTTCTAAAGCACAACCAAAGAGTTTCCAAGGCACAGATAACTGACATCTACAGATATCTGCAAACCACAAAGCCTATTGAGAATAGGTAGCTGGAGAGGTCCCATGGGTTTCACCCCCATCTGCTTGTCTCAGATATCACGTGATTAGGACAGCACTGGAGGCATAATTTCCCCATGAATCAATCTGCAGTGTCTCAAAAGCATGAATCCCTGACAGTTATAAGAGCATAAATCCAGTCTATAATCTCTTAACTACTGAACAGGGTGCCAGCCAATTTAATAAATTTAAAACAATAAGGGATAATTTAACTTAACCAATTTAACCATTTAAAACAATTAAAACATTCTGAAACATTTTCATTAGACCTGAAATCTTTAGTAAAGGGACAGGCAACTGCAACGAGTTCAGGAGCTAATCTTCTGCCTCTGGGACATTCTAGGGACCACATCAAAAATTCTGGAGAAAAAGGACTTAAGTAGCCCAAAGTTGGTTTGAAAAATTGATATTTAATTTTTGAACAGTACCAGTCTGCAGTCTATTTAAAAGGTGACTTGTATCTCCAAGAAATTTCCAGGAAAGGAAATATGTGTACTTGGAAGGTAGGGCGAGGAGGGGCAATTCAGGTTATTTGGAAGAACAAAGGGATGCAAAAACAGGAGCCTTTGGAGATGACACTTTGCCCATCCTGTTTTAATAGAAAGCTATGTTTTAAATGAAATGAAGATATTCAGTGCCAATCAGGCTTCCAAAGGAAGGTCATTTAACAATATCTTCTTCCTTAGAGAGTGACTTGCTCCCACTTATGGTGTACAACAGATATTAATGATTAAAAATAATTAATCCTTCCTTCCTTCCTTCCTTCCTTCCTTCCTTCCTTCCTTCCTTCGGCAGGGGTATATAGGGAGACATGCTTCATCAAGTATTGAAGCCCCAGGACATTTAGGGGTTTAAATGTCATTCTTAGCACTTTGAATTTATCTTGGAAGCATATTGGTAAGTGATATCATGTGATTGCATTTGCACTATCTGAAGCTTCCAAGTAAACTTCAAGGGCAGCCCCATGCACAGCACATTATAGTAGTGTAGTTGGGAGATTAGCAGTGCATGATCCATTGTGACCAGGTTATCTTTTGTCCGTAAAAGACCATACTGGTAGACCAGTCAAAGGTGGCACTCTGAGCCACAGAATCCATGTGGGACTCCTGTGACAGATATGGATCCAGGAATATCCCCAAGCCTATCAATCTGATTGTTAATTTCTTCTCTGTGGTAACTAGACTACTTTCTAATGAGTCTGGTATCAACTCTTGCTTTTTGGATCTTTTCACTATAAGCATCTTCCAAGCTGAAGACCACAGAGAGAAGAAGAAATGCTAGAATGCAAATGTCATATAAACAATGTTTATATAACTAAGAAGAATACTTCCCACGGCAACAGCAACAAACCAGTATCTGTAGATTGTGGGATGGATTAATTTAGGTAGGAGTTTTGTCTATAGTCAAGTCAATACGTGATGGCATCACCATATGCTTGGGGTACAACTAAGCCTACACTCACTGTATATTTGCTCAGCTCATCTTTAGCAACACACAGGCAATCTTTGGCAATTTTGTGGTAGCAGATTTAAATAAGGATTACATTTTGAAATGGAGGTAGAAGGCATAAGATATGCTGAGAATGGGAAATTAAAAACAGAGCAAATATGACATTCTCAAAGGGTACCAAGGGCCCATGGCCCAATCAGTGAGAGGTTTACCTGGAATGATGGAAAGAGCCGCTCCCCTTACTTGGATCATGGGATGCTCCTGTTGAAGGCTGAATAGAAATGTGGCAAATCTGAGGTAAGAGCCAGAGACATCAACAGTAATAAAGCCTGAATTATAACATTACAATTATTTAGGCGTCTCAAAATCACCAAGACCAGAGCAACACTCCACTATCTTAACAAACAAATGTCTAATAGAAAAGTTTCCATCAAGTGTGTCCTACTTCTTGCTTCATGCTACCACGTTTTCACAGACAAAAAATTGAGCCACACTAACAGCCCTATACTAGTACCAAGAATATTTGGTCAAGTTTTATTGCTGGTGTCATAACAGAACTTAGAAATGCTACTTTCTGGACCACAACTGCATCTCTAAATCAGCATAGCCATCAGTCATGTAGGTTGGGGGATTTAAGGAGCTATAATACAAATCCCTTAATGTTTCCATGCTGTGAACATTCCTGGGGATGCAATTCTGTCTTTTGCTTTCTGTATTCATTTCTTCTGTATTTGTCAGTCTTCTAACATTTTCAAAGCAAGGAGTTTGTTCATATGACTGAGGAACAAGCCAAGCCTTCTCATCAGCAGAATGGCCACATGAGGCAAGGGTTATCACAGGGCAGGAAACTGTTAGTTATTTTACTATTTCTATGGCCATGTCTGCACTAGACTGTGATAGCACTATTATTCCACTTTCAACATCCTATGGAATCCTGGGGTTTCCATACTGGCCAACTGGCCCCTCCTTAAACTGCAAACTCAGGATTCCCTAAGATGTTGAAAGTGGAATAATAGCACTATAACAGTCTAGTGTGGAAATGGCCTATATCATTAATGCCAGACATGAGAAGAATGTAGGTATGGAATTTTTCTGCCTCATGCACTGAAGTATTTTTGCTGACTTTGGATACTGTACACTGACAGAACGGTACTATTTGCTGCTATACCTCAGAGAGTTACTGTCATCCATGTCAAAAAACTTTGAAAAAATTTGAAAAATTTGAAAAACTGGATGTTCATATATAACTGAGGCATGGAATGGACGTTTCAGGAGGTACCTGACAACCTTGTGGTTCATGTACCTGAATAGTTAATAGAAATGGAATCACAAGTACATGTGTCTAATTAGGCATTCTAGAAACACTAGGAAGGGAACTGAGACCAGATATTATTATTATTATTATTATTATTATTATTATTATTATTATTAATTTCCCCAGCCCTCCCTGTGTTTTGACAGATTAAGATACAGCAAGATATAAACATATAACAAAGTTAAAAAACATGAACACCAATTAAAAATACATAATCACTTAAGAGAGCATATTTATTAAAAAATAAACAAATCATAATTTAAAACTCATGATTTAAAATTCGTCTGGATAGGCCTGCCAGAAGAAATGTGTCCTTAATGCTGTTTTAAATTCAGACTTGTGGAATGACCTACCAGAAGATATTTGTGGGAGGCTAAAGAAAAAGTCTCCTGGTTAGAAGTTGGCGTACTTTTGGTTGGCTGAAGTAAATGGCTCCCGGAATACTTGAATATGCAGATGGATTACACAGGAGAAGAAGGTAACCTGTAGGTAACCTGGACCTTGGACCGTGTAGTTTTGGGTCCAAGATACAAGCCACCATGTAAACCCTTGACAAAAGCGAGGGAATAGGTTTCCCAAGAACAAAATCTGACAATTGGGACAGTTGAATTATATATTTCTTACCTTCTGAATTTGATATTTGAATTTCAAGTGTGGAATGAGAAAGAGGGCATGCATGGAAATGTTAGTGACAAAACTTAAATTTCAGAAGCAAATTAGCATTATGAAATACAAATATGGAGTCACTTTCTTCTTCACTAGTTTTGATCTTCCTATCAGTGTAATTTGCTATGTATTACAGTATGTGAATGGACAGACATTCTTGCTGAAAATGAATGTGAAGAAGTTCTTGCAGTGTATGAACTGAACTGAGGTCTCTATAGTCGGGGAGGATTTTATGCCCTGCTTCCACAGAAGGCATGCCAGAGCCTGCTGTACAGAGAGAAGTTGTAGTGCCGGAAACAGAACAGGAGATGGTTCCAGCTCCAACAGAAAGTCCTGCCTCTTATCTAGACCCATCTTTGCACAACACAGGCAGCAAAGAGCACCGCTGTCTCAAAATTGATAACTGGCAACAATCAATCAAGGCAGAGCTGCCCTAGGCTTTGGATCTATTTAGCGGGCTTCCTTCCCCTCCAGGAGTTGTCAGAGCTTATCTGACCTGCTACCTTGCTGGATGCCTTGACAAATGCTTGGATTGACCTTGGACACTCCGTTGCCGTGAAACCTTGCTGGACCTTGTTTATGTTGGACTTTATTTATGACTCCTTGCTTACTGCCTGGAAGTAACTAACAAGTTGGAAGATACTCAGTTTGTTTTGTTTGATTTATGAGCTGTGCCAGGACTGAGATAGGACAGAGGGTAGATGATAGAAGCAGTGGTAATCAAGTGTGGCATCGGTTCCTGGGCTGGGCATGAGACAGAGAGAGAGAGGAAGGGAGAGATGATAGCTGGGTAGAGGCTCACTAGGCATGGCTGCATATGCTAACAATATTTTATTATTGTCCTGTAAATATTATACATTTGAATAATATTGGTGCTTATTCCTAAATAGATGGTGCTCATTCCTTGTTGTTCTTTTTGAGCACAATATAGTCTTTTTGCATTCGTCCCTGAGAATAATTCACTGATAATTTCACTGATAAATGGTCAACAGTTCTTTTGATTCACAGATGATTAAGTAATGCAGATTTGTTCTTTATCTGGTCTTTAAATTCTGCAGGAATATTCTTTAGATTGTGTTACGCTACTAAGATGAAATTAATGGCCTTCTTTAGCTTTACTCTAATTACTGATATTACTAGTTCACGGTCAGTGCAACAATCCACTCTTGATATCATTTTTGCAGAGAGAATAAAAGTTCTCCTGTTTCCAATTATATAGTTGCTTTCACTTATTGGCCATCCAGTGGCATTGTCTGTTTGTTTAAAGGATGAGTTCATAACAAAGAAACTGTTGGTCTCACAAATTCTGTAAGTCTAAGCTGGAGTAAACCTACTCTATCAATGAAAGCTTAGAAATTCACCAAATTAGTTAATCTACTCTAGTTGTGAGTGACTATTTAGAAGACTGTTTCTTAAGCAATCCGATGTGATAGACTGACAGAATTTTCCCCAAAAGTGGCAGGGTCCAGTGTGACATATGTGCCCATTGGCTAAACTGGTTGCTACTTTTCTGGAGACTTGCTGTGAACTAGCAGTCAATGACTAGCAGACCAGCACTAGTCCATTCAGCAACCCCTTGAGAAGTATTTAAACAGCTTCATAAAGTAACATTCCAAGCTCTGATCTTTTATTTTTATTTTTCTAATTCAATGTTATTAGCCACCCTGAATATTGTAGAAGAAAGGAAACATCTAAATTATTGCTATCAAGGCAGCAGAAGCAAACTCCATTTTATTCCTATGGTCAGATGATTCC
The DNA here is from genome assembly GCA_948474755.1 of Ctenosaura bakeri. Classification (NCBI taxonomy): domain Eukaryota; kingdom Metazoa; phylum Chordata; class Lepidosauria; order Squamata; family Iguanidae; genus Ctenosaura; species Ctenosaura bakeri. Next base: position 38,300 of record CAOLHI010004482.1, on the reverse strand, counting down.
ACGATAAAATAAGGTTAACATGTAAAAAAAAATTATCAGACTATCATCTTCCTTCCTTCCTTCCTTCCTTCCTTCCTTGTTCCCTTAAAAACAAGACAGGCAAAGTTTTATTTCATTTTGTTTTCTCATAGACATCATGGATGTCATGGAAGTTGGTAGGGCAAGGGAGTGGAGAGAAAGAGGGTGAAGGAGTGGAGAGAAGACATGTAAATTGTTCATTTCATACTGGAAGCAATACACATAGCTTTCTAAAGTGACCCTCATCTTAAAAGTATTAAATCCATGGTATAAAATTATCTAGTCTTACCCTGGATGCAGTCACTGAATACTTTGGCTTATAAGGGCCTCCATAAACGTAAAACCAGGTACTCTAGTACTCTCCTTGTTGCTGAAGCCAGAGACTATCATGTCTGACTGGACATTTTTAGAAGCATATGATGACTTGTTGCATAGAAGAAGCTTTTTTGCTCTCCTTTTTTTAAGCTGATTTAGAACACACATACTCTGCCAGATATTTCTCGTGGTCCAGGTTCAGGACCCTTTGTGAGTTCATTATGACAATGACATGATGAGGCAGTCACTCAGCTCCTTTCACCACCTGTCAAACACTAAACAGATCCATTCAACACATGTTATGACATAACCCACATACTTCGTAGGCCCATATTATTAGCTCATCTCTCGCTATACAAGAAGCGAGGCAAATGTCATCTGAGGTGTCTTTGTTTGTGAATCATCTTAAATTGTTGACATGATAAAGCATGATGCTCACAGGTTGTTCTAATCAATAGCCTCCTGTTACAGTTTGTGGGAACAGCATACAGCAAATGCAGATCACGTTTATTTAGAAATCCTGACATATTTCCAAGGTGATATGCTTCAATGAGATAAGCTTTAAATTTCTGCTACCACAGAGTTCATGGGGGACTTTTCTCAATACATATCACCTTTCTTTTTTGTTCAAACTTGGGCTATCATAAAGTAAAACATTCTGATGTCTATACCTGATACAGATAATAGCATCTATATCTAAGTGTCTCTATCCTCACACACCATGTCTTAAGAAAATTCTCTTCAGCTTCTCCAACATACACCAAGAGTTGTGAGTCACAGTTTCTTAATTGCTTTTTCAGGAAAGATGGTCCCCTATAACAGACCAACATTTGCTGTAGCAACAAGTGATGATCAGAGGTGGCATGCAAGTCACATCTCTATGTGAGAATACACACAGACATTCCTTGCATGTGGAGAGGCACTGAGGACATTCAACACAAGCCTGTAATTAACTAATTAATTTCTGGTGCCCAAAAGATCATCTGGTTGCCTTGGAATCATGACTGATTTAAATAATAATAATAATAATAATAATAATAATAATAATAATAATAATAATAATAATAATAATATTTATTTTTATCCCGCCTCTCCCAGTGGATCGAGGCGGCATTACAGAACCTGTCTATCAGATTAGTCTAGGGACAGGGTGTTTTTTCCTTTCATATTGTTCACTAAATTGTCTAGGGGAACATGTTGTGGGATTAATTCAAAGGCACATTATATCTGGTGATTGCGCTTGGGAAATGTAGGAAGGCTATAGAGCAGTGAGCACCATGGGTATTAAGTCATTCCTTATGTTTGCTGCTCAAGGCTGTGGGATCCCTTAGAAAGGTACAAGTCATCCACTTGGAGTTACAGGGCTTCAGGAAGTAGTGGGACTTTTTGGTTGGTGCTTCCAGGCTTTTGGACTCCTCTCTAAGGAAGCTAAGATGACTCTCTCTTTGCTTCATTCCCTCTAGCAAGTGAAAAACTTTTCTATTCTAACAGATTTTTAGGAACTGAATATAAGGACTTCTAATAGCATTCCAGGTATAAATGGAGGATGAGGAGGAGGAAGGGGTGTCCCTTTTTACCTGGAAAGGTATGGCTGTGAGGAGGGGTAGCCACAAATCTGTCACTCAATGACCAGAGTGGGCTTACTTAGTTCACAGGCTGGTGAAGATAAATTTTTAACTTCCTTCATAGACATTTGTTGCCAGTGCTGTAATATTTAATAAACAATTCAACCCACTGAAGACCTCTCATTTCTTTGTTATCATCTTTGCTTAAAACATTTTGTAGGTATTTCATATGGATAGCACGTTGTGGGCAGAGAAACCTACCAGAAACAGTTTCAAGAGTCTGATTGTGGCAACTATACAGTATGTCTAATCCATAGATTTCTTAGCTTGAATGTGTGATTCTGTCTTTCTGCTCAGCAATAAAAAAAAATCAAGAAATGATCACTCTGAATGCAGAACGCTATAACACTGTCTTCCGAATCTGATGCTCGCTGTCAGAATGGTGCTTTCCATGTTAGACAGTTTTAGATGATCTTTCGGACAGAAGTTTGAATCTGAGCTGGCAGAGATTTGTTTAGCCAGGCTCCTCGAGTGTTAACTGTCTATTTCAGAAGGTATTTTAACTGAGGTGTGTTCTATTGAATGATGATAATGATGGTGTTGATAATGATGTTGATTACCACCACCACCATTATATCATAACAGAGGATGATATTCCATAACTGGGGTGCCAAAGCAAAGAAGGACCCCTCTTATATTCTCCCATTCTCTGACTATATGGACATCTTTCAAGTATCAAGGGTCCAAACCATTTAGGATTTTAAATGTCATTACTGTTGTAATATCTATTGTTTTAATTGTATTTTGTTTTAACTCATGTTGTGAGCTGCCTTGAGTCCTATACAAGGAGAAAGATGTGATATAAATTAAATTAGTAAACGAAGGAGAAACAACACTTCTATTCTGGAAAAAAAAAGTGTACTATTTGACACAGTGAGGGCTTGCTGCAACCTAGGACCTTTCCGCAACTTACCTGCATCCGGTATGGTCACTCAGGGATCACGCGAGCAGCCTCTTCCATGAGGCTCTCGTGTCCCTGCTGCTTCAGCTTCACAGGAGTTGCCTGCCGGCCAGCAGGCAACGTGAGGGCTCCGCCTCTTCCTTCCGCAGCACAGCCGGGTATTTTCCCAGGCTGCACTGGGGGAGGAAGTGCAAGGGCCGCAGCTCTGGAGGCTCTGCACACAAGGTAAGTGTGTGTGGGGCCAGAGCAATGCATGATCACGCACCATTTTAGGCTAAAAGCCAAAAATGATATAGTGTGCGATTGGTGCCTGGTGACCCCGGCAGTGTCACGTGATTGCAAGGACATAGTCTGAAACGCTCCTCACAATTGTGTGATGTTCCGGAGGCCCTTTCCCATGAGAAATGCCATTTAAAAACTTAATTGCCATTTCTGAAGGCTTCCAAGAAAGACAGGTCACTGCTGGTTCAGAGGAATGAAATAAGGGCAGACCAAAGAATCTGAAGAGGCTGAAGCCTGCCGGGGGGGGGGAGTCAGTGGGTTGTTTTTCCACTTTGCCCACCCCTGTTGTAAACATATTTCTCCAAAACCTTTTTACTTATTTCTTCTCTGGTAGTGAAGCATTAAGTTGAAAGGAAGAAAAGAGTCCCACACAGGTATACTATTAGTAGCAGAGAAATATGTAGGCTTCAAATAATTACCAAACCAGCTGTCTACTTCTTTCACATTTAAAATAAAAAATAAAAATCAATAGTTTACCTTTGAAAAAAAAGATAATTTGAAAGGGATGTGTATGTGAAGAAATCTGGAAATCACAATTCCTGTCTAAAGACAAGTTAATCCTCTGCACCTGTTTTCCTGGATCATTTTCAAATTTGTTTTAGTCGTTCATTAAGCCTGGAAGATTTGTTGGAGCTGGGACACAGAGAGAGTTTGCCTGAGTTCCAATCCCAAGACTTTCAAAGGCTCACATGCCACAAAGTTATATGAATGATGAACAGCCCCCCCAAAAAAAACCCCAGAGAGAACATTTATTTTATATTGGTTTTTCCACCCATTTATCTTAACACTGTGATGACCAGAACAACCCTTATTTGTCCCTTTACATTAGTTATTCCTCTGTCAACTTACTTATTCCTCAAACATTTGTTACATATTATCTCAATGGTCTGTACAAATCCCATCACAAATTTTCTGAAACCAGCTGTCATCTTGCTTGTAAAAATAAAAATGGGGAAACCTGTCATATTCAAATTTTAAAAGTTCACTGCTGTTATCACTTTTTTTTTCCCCTAACAAAAGGCCAGACTTTGTCATATCATTACATCAGATTTCAACCACTGGGAATTTTGTACTTTTAAGGGGTAGTAAAATTGTCCTCCATGTTTCTAGAATGAAAGCAAAATGGGAAGAATTCAATGTAATAAATTAGTCACAGCATGTACTTTAGAATATGCTTCCTTACATATATAATTGGTATACAGTGCACCCATTACTTACGTGACCTCAGCACACATGAATGTGCAGTGACACAAAGCCTCGTGTCCAGTTATGTCCGGTAGACGTGCCAGGCACACACCCATGCTGGCTCAGGTGTGCACATGTTGAGTCCATTGACAATAATGGGACAGAGCATTCATGTTTTTCGTTTTATGCAAGGGTTCTTGTAACGGAACCTCTGCATACATGGAGGATGCACTGTATATAAAATCACGTTGGCCTACATCCAATTGCTAGTACTAGCTAGAGTAGACTGATTGCATCAAATCTGTGTCTGACCTGGATTGGATTAACTACCCAACAGCTCTTGCATTCCAAGTACCTGCTTCCTGGGATACCTTCTGATTGGAACATAGAACACCTTCTTTTGTTACAGAAAGCAGTTCCAGAGTATCATCTAACCTTGTCCTTTGTTTTATTTTCTCTGAATGTCCTACACCAAATTGAATCACAAATGATAACTCTTTAGAACAGTGGTTCTCAACCTGTGGGTCCCCAGATGTTCAAAAACTTCAGCTCCCAGAAGCCCTGAGCATTGACCATAGTGGCTGGGGCTTCTGGGAGCTGAAGTCCAAAAACATCTGGGGACCCACAGGTTGAGAACCACTGCTTTAGAACAAGGGCCTACATTTTATCTACAAACATTTTAATGATGGATAACAGCTTTAGATGGAAGAAATTTAACAACAAAATCAAGAAGAAACACTTATAGTGGTTGAAGATTGTCTCTACCTGCTGGAATGGAGGAAGCCATGTATACACTAGGCATAATAGCTAGGATTCATAGGAGCTATAAGCTGTCATAACTCTCTGGGGAACTTGTCCATGCAATGTTTCAGAAGACCATGTTGTAGCAAAGCAGAAATGGTATTTTCTTTTTGGTCAATAATTTGGCTCCTTATAGGGAATTGGACATTCTTCCATTGAGGGACATCTGGAATTCATTGGAGTTAAGAAATACTTCACAATACAATAAATTAATAGTTTATTTTCTCATCCAATTTGATTTTACATTTATTCTTGTATTGGTGGCCCTGGGTGTTTAAATGGGACACACGTGAGTCTACACATACAGCTTTACTCCACTGAACATGGAACATCTGTGTACACCAGGATGCATTGGAATTTTCACTGGGTTTGGAAAATACCACACAAGTAAGATAACCCCAAGAGATGAACTGAGAAAAAAAGAGAGAGTGAGGGTGGGGGAGAGAGAGAAAGAGAGAAAAAGAGTATTCTCTTAATTGTTTGGCAGTTGTGTTTAACCTTCATGAACTTGTATGTGTGTGTGCGTGTGTCTGTCTGTCTCCTTGTACATGTGGGTTAAATACTGGCATGATTAACTATCATATATAAGGAAGCACTTCAACCACATTGTATCCTATGTTTTGTACTCTACTACTCTAGCTTACTGTAGTATTTTCCCCTGTACTGGCTATATGTATAGTCTAATGGTTTCAATGATTTTTCTATAATAACCTTCACCATATTTTTAGTGTATGTGGTGGCTGCTGCGTTTAGCACATTTATCACCTTTATTATCCTTCCCTCAAATGTACTGGCTGCTATCCTGCTGTATGCAGTTAGATTGTTTAAATCCCAAGAGGATTTAAGCAGCCTAGCTAAAGTCAAGACTGTGAAACTGGTCTCTTTCTACAGTCTTCTATTTTATTTTTGAAGCTGTTGCAGATTCCACATTGCAGAAATTCTTTTATCAATTGATCTTGAAAGTGAAGGAAACAGGGACAAATGGGCTCTGTCCTTTGATATCCTTTATCTCATCCATCCTCTCCATCGGTATTTCTAAATAACTAAATGTGTTGTTACAGAACAAGTAGTTACTCCTTGTAGTCAGACTTTTAAAATGTAACTATTTCCCAGACTCCATGTATTTTAAAGCAAAGACTGTATGACATGCAAAGGTAGTATTTATGAAAATATTGTCTCCCTTAAAATTAATTATTTCAAGCATAAACCATTGCATTATCATTCTTGAAAACAAAATCTGATAATGTGCAGGTGGAAGACCACACAGATGGGCAACCAATCAAAATACTTATTTATGTGATCTCTATGTCAACTCCTAGGCAGTTCATAGACTTTAAAATCAGCAAAATACGATCTAATAAATTATTATTATTTTAAAAAAATTCAGCCAAAATCCTCTACAGCAGTTACAAATGCATAACGTGTACTTATGCACCCATGACTATTATGTATTCATGCTCCGTACATAGCTCCTAGTTTAGGGGCTACATAGGGACTGTGAAAGTACCTCAATCCCCACTTCCCAAGAAGCATCAGCTGTGGTTGGTGGAAGTCTATTCCTCTGTCAATCAGGAAGCAGTGAGCTAATCTCCCACCACCCCTTCATGACAGTGAAGAGGAATTGTTTCTGCCTGTCACACCAGAGATCCTTCACATGAGGGGATGGAAATGTCAGCTAGCTGCTTCTCAATGGGCAGGGAATAAGACCTTTGCAATCAGAGTTGCTGCTTCCTGATTGTGGGGTTGGGCTGGGATTCACTGTATAGTAACTGCACTGCTTATGCCTATGTAAACCCCATACAGGATTCCAGCCATTATATCTTAAATTAACACTGCATATCCTTCAAAATTTCATAAATTAAAATTGAAATATGTAACCAAGAGACATCAGAATGTAGTTAAGATGGCACAATTACTCATGAGGAAGCACACTGCAGCTAGGAAAGACTGCAGGAGTTTGCTGGAAAGGGCAAGATTCTGCCCCTTTCTCTTCTCTCCCCTTATAAGTTAATAGAATGTAAACTACATTTGCGCTTTGAACTCAGCTTCCAGCAGTTGCAGTAAGCAGAGGACAAAGGGAGTGAAACTGGGAAAAGTGAAATTGAAAGTGGGAGGAATGAAACATTTTAAAAGCAGCTGAAAAGTGGGACAACAGAGCATTAACCGGGATCACACCTGCCAAACCTGGACAGTTGGAGAGTGTGACACAGAAGTCAGTGTAACACCATCATGGAGCAGCGTATAATCAATATAAGAAGATATTAATTCTTTTTAAAAACTGAGTATAATTTAGCACAGAACTGGCAAAGATCCAGATTAAATTCAGTAATGCTTCAGCTTAAATTCCATTGATTCTAAAGGGAATTAAGTTCGAGAAATTTATTTTGAAATCCAGCTCTACTTGTTCAGGGTGATGGTGTTGTTATAAAAACTTTTGAAGAGATCAGCTTCAATTAATTTTTTTTTTAGAACAATGTTACATTAATGCTATTGAAGTAGCTAAATTTAACACACCATGTTGCACATTATTCTTATCATATCATTGTTTTTTTAAATCATTATATTAAAATACTATTTGCACCACACTGCTAAAAATCATTGTTCCAGAAATCTATATTCCAAAATTATTGGAATATCTGAAATCACAGCCAGAACTGGCCTAAGATATTTTAAATACACTAAATAGAATTTTGCTGCCTGAAACAGAACATATGGTGGCCTTTATTCCAGAAGTCAAGGCACATTGGCTGGAATGCTACTGGGCAGTTAAAAATACATACCTATCATTGTTATTAAGCTACACAGTGAATTCCAGGACAATCTCTGCTTACTGAGAAACAGTGACTACAATCAATAGTCTCCATTCCCCTGTCACTCAGGAAGCAGCTGACTGATGTTCCCACACCTTCCTTTGAGTGATTTCTGTTGTGATAGCCACAAGCAGGATCCCTGCCACAATTCCTCTTTGCATCAGAGATAGCTTCCATGTGTGGTTGTGGAAACATCAGTCATCTGCTTCCCAAGTAACAGGGGAACAGATCTCTGTTGATTGCATCAGGTGCTTCCTAGTAAGTGGGGATTTGGGGACTTTCATGGTGCCTACGTGTCCCCTAAACTAGGGGCTTGGTAGTGATCATGAATACCATACAGTTATGAATGTTTAACTCCAGCTTATGCATCCATAGCTTCTTAATAGGATTTTAGCCATAGTGCCTTAGGACAACCAAATAATTTTGACTGCAGAAGCAGAAAATCTTGTAAGCACCTTTCTGACTGTAAAAATGAAACATAATAAATTAAATAACTAACAGATTTCATGACATCCAAAATCTTCTGCCTAAGACTTCCTCTGCAGCATTGTTCTGAGGGTAAGACAATTTTCCATTGTTTGTCCATTTAACTGGACAATTGAACACCTTTATCCCACCCAATTCTAACTTCACTGACACCAAATGAGTGCTTTCCAACAAATTTTTGAAAGCCACACTAGTTGGTTCCAATGAAATACTGCTCTAGCCACAATATCTAAAATCTCTACAGAATTATTTTTTCTGCAAAAATTGATCTTTCAGGTACATTGGCCATCTCAGCTAATGTAGAAATAGGCCACTTAAGTTACATGTTGGTGACGTAATACAGATTATCCTTCCCTGTGGCATTTGATATGGGCATGTCCATTGGTGGCTCCATTCTGGCTGGATGTATCACAGTGTATTGATTTTGTATTCCGTACAGAGATAGATGTGTTTGTATTTTGAAACTATATTCCTGTGACGTAGAATTTAACTGACAGTCAGTGTGAATGGATCATTTATGTTCTAATGTAGCTAAAAGATTCTAAGGCTGAACAGACAACCATTAGCCACTCACCATTGTTTGACCAGAATATCTTACTGATATAGCCATATATGAATGTGTAAGCGTATTCTACAGATGTCAGTTCCAAAAATCTATGTTTTTGGGAATATGATCAACTTATATTAATGCATGTGCCTAGTGCATGTTCATATGCTGTGTATTTATTCCTTCTTTTTTCTCCTTTCTTCCTTTTTGAGCATTTTTTATTTTCTAAAATCACACCAACACATACACAGATTGAGAGACTGAGAGAGAGTGTGAGTAAAAGAATCTTCATGGGTACTTAATGGGTAAAAGAATCTCTTCCCTTTAGACCTGTCACTTTTCATGCAAACAAACTGATGGCAGAGTGTTGTGGGGGCTAACATTCCCTCCTCCTCACATGTTGAATCAACTTAATAAGCAATGCTTCTGTGTAGGCCTATGTGTAAAACAAGTTCTGTGACTAGTTTGGAAAAAAATTCTAATTCCCAGGATTTGCACACTCCCTGGGAGATTCAGGGAATTGCCCAAAAGCTCACTTTTTCCAGCTCTATTTCAATGTGTGGTCCACTATTACATTATTGTGTTATGTATTATTATAAAGGATGATGCAGCTTATGGTAGTCACAAACGTTGTTTCATTAGCCCCACAAATAGTGAAATGATATATTGTATAATCAATGTGGCATGACAGGGAATAAATTAACATGCTTTCTAATTAATGCAGAGTGTTGTTAACAGGAGACTAAGGGCAGAAAGTTGAAATTTAGTCCAAATTAAAGAGTTCACACTTACAATGCAGAGGAGTCTTGTTATTAAGAAGACTTGCACTGTGTCATAAGGACTTGTCAGAATTGCTAAGAGCTGATGAGTTCTCCAGATTTTATCCTTTCTCCCCCTATTAAGTGGAGTCGTGGCCTGTTGCCAGACCATCTCAAGCCGTGATAACATAAGCTAAAGAGGATCAATTTAGATGAGGATGGAATTATTTAAACCCCACTAGGTCTATTCACGAAGTGCAGCTGAAGAAATCACTACGCAATACTGTCAGAATTATGAAAGATGGGTATATTATAAAATGAACAGCTAGTATCTTTAATAGGATGTCTGGGCTTCAGAACATTAATATTTTAAGTACACAGAACTATGTATTTAAATAATCAAGCTGCTTCTGAGTTATTTATTCATTTATTTATTGAATTTACACATTTATTTTTGGAAAGCAATGGGAGAAAATTCTCTAAATCATTCCTTGCAAAAATTAATGAATATTGATACTCTGATCATGTGCACTCTAGTTCCTGAAATGTTATGCCATAATAATAGCTTAGTCTTTAGGGTGTCACAGGACTCTAATTCAAGTTTCTCTTGATATTCCAGATATAGATGCTCTTGAACATAGGCATTCTGTTCTAGATGCACAAAAGTTATATTGTCATATGTATCATGTCGCTTATGCATGACCCTAGCTGGCATCCATTAGTATCTGCCAACTGCATATTTTGCCTCCAGTGTGATGCACAAACTATGGCAGTTCACATATAACCCTGCTCAATACTTTGAATACAACCAGTCAGCTGATGGTATTAATTTAGTCCACACCACTCCATCTTCCATCCAAGTTCTATCGATGCTATCAGATGCTGAAGATGCAATAGGACACCTATACTGTGTGTACTATTACATGAAGTAGTAGTACAAGAGCACTCATCAATGATTCCTCTACATCTTGGAGAGAAGTCACTAATGGTAAGCCTCAGAGTTCTGTCATGTGGCCTGTGTTGTACACCACATTTATAAATTAGAAAGAAAGAGATTTGCCAGAAACTAGAAAAAAATCAGAGAAAAACTGAATAAAAACTGAACTCTGAACAAGACCCCCAGAAGAAAGTGGGCTGTACCAATCACATTTGGCTGTGCAGACATTGGATCTATTCGCAGTTTCTCTGTACAAATTCATATTTTTATTATTTTATTATTGATTATTTAATATTTTATTTATTAAAATTTTAATTTTTAATAAATTTATAATTTTTAAAAATATAACAATTTTATTAAAAATATAAAAATTTATATTTTAATAAAATCATACATTTATATTAAAATTTATATTTTTTAATTCCATAACTATGCCAAACAGTATAGTTTCTGTATGCTAAGTTATTAATGAAGCATTTTATGTTGCTAAAACAGTCAAATAAGTTTAAGTTTCATAAGTATTGCAGACATTGCAATATGCTTCACCGTTTTGGTTTTTCCCCGACATTTCTCCCCTGAGAAAACTGAACAATTCTTTTTCAAGGCATCAAAATTACTGGAAATTTCACATCTCTAATTATAGAAGATCCTGATTAAATCCTCACTCTCCCTCTTTAATGTATGTGTTAACCAAATAAGAAATGATAAAGCAATAGTTATGACAAAATTCATAATTGTTGTTTTACTAATTCATCTGTCCTTGAGACTGCTGTGAAGATGAAGAGGGAGGTGGTCTCTAACTCTTTCCTTTCCTTCAGTTTGCTTTCCTATCTCCCCCTCCCCTTTTGAAAAGTGCTTGGTTAATCTTAATAAAAAAAGTGTTAATCTTAATAAAAATATATATTAGAAAAAAGAAAAAAGAAAAGTGCTTGGTTCCCTTTAGAACCAAGACAGGTACAATCGGGTCAGGTGCTTTAACGAGTTAAGCAGAAATTGGACACTTTTGTTTAAGAATGAGGCACCACTAGGAAAGAAAAGTTGTGTCCGTTTACATATTTCAAACCAAGAAACAATCAACAGAAACTCTGAGACAAAACAGGCAACAGAGAATGAGGAAATTGCAGTGAAGTGGTAGGGGAAAAGGCTGTAAAGAAGATTATGTTACTATCAACATAACGATGGAGGGGTGTTTGGAACAGATTTGTGTATCTGTTTGTTTGTTTGCTGAAATTATATTCTAGTTGTCCCTCGACATGGGGCCCAGGGCAGCTTACCACAGGATTAGAATAAAACACAGCTAAAAAACTGATAATACAACCGCTAATTTAAAACAGTGTACAATTTTTTAAAAAAACGCTATAGCACAATCCTCCCATGAAAAGACGCTTAGGCATGAAATGTGTGTTTAAATTAAAAGGCCCTTACTTGCTGGTGGAAGGAGAGCAAAGTAGGGGCCATCCTAGCCTCTCATGAGAGACAGTTCCATAGTCTGGGAGCAGCCAACAGGAAGGTTTTCTTATGTCCTTAGGAAGTTTACCTAACATTGTAATGGGACCAAGAGAAATTCCTCCCAATGGATCTTAACACTAGAAGAAGCTTGTACAGGGAGATATGGTCTGTCAGAATATGTTATATTTTATTCCAGTCCTTCTCAAATTGGCATCTTCTTGATATTTTGAAGCACATCTCTCATTATTCTCAACCAGTACAGCCAATGGTGAGAGATGATGAGAGTTGATATATTCCTTCTCAAGCTCAGCTATCCATATTTGTATACACACACATTATACACATAAGATATACATTTAAGTGGAACTGATCTCACTTTGGTATCTCGGATTTCAGCAGGAGTTGCTGGTAATTTGGGCAGCAAAAGATTTGGCCTCTCCAATAGTATGTGGGATTACATTCCACACATATTTCTTGATAGGACGGTCTGCCTTTTTGAAAACTGCAAGCTTGCTCTGATTACACATAATGTTTTTATATTCTCCAGACTGGATTCAGATAGTGACAATACCAGCCAGACAAAAATATTTAATTGCAGTGAAGTTTCTTTGGGGATTTGTATTTATGGAGTCTGAATGTCTGTGGCATTTCTCTCTTTTGGCAGGATGTGGAGGTTTTAAACCTACCATCACCTGATCATCAGCAACCCAAAATAACACTCTCTGACCTCCTAAAATCAGTGGAGCTGGCTCTCTGCCCGTGTCTCATTGTTCTAATAGACACAGAGTAAGCACGTTGGTCAAGAGACACAAAAATCTCTTAGTCAAAACAAGCATCTGGGCATTGCTCCAAGCTGGACGTTGCCTTTCTGGACAGAATGCTCTTTGGAGGAAGATGCTGTAGGGACAGAAGGTGGTGATGTGGGATGCACTGTTCATACTGTGCAAAATAAGTGACATTAAACATTGTCTTTAAAAACCACCAAAACAGAGTTTTGAGCAAGCCTGATAGAAGTAGACCACACACTGTCAGAAACTGTGTGGCCGATAAATTATTGCTGGCGGCACTAATCCTATTGCAAATTGTGTATGGCAGACAGTATCTTCTGCCAAATAATAAAGAATAATTAAACTGGGTGGTATCCAAAGGTGCACTTCTGTTCATGGTTGGAAGGAGCCAGTCTGTGAACATAAAGTCACTGATCCAGTGGAGTTTACCACATTATTTCCTCCTTTTCTCAGGAGTCACCTATGCAGAGAATTCACATGCTGTTGTAGAAGGTTCCTCACTTAATCTTTTCTAGACTGAGCTTGCATTTACTGATTTTCATCCAGTCTATTACCATACTAGCCACTGATTGATCATTTCCACTGCTTTACCTGGACCTGACAAAAAAGGTGATTGGACTGGTTGGGTTTCTTTTAGAAAACTAGGGAAACTGCAAAGGAAAGGAAGAACTGGCATAAAGGTCCCCTTCTCTTTCTGTACCAGGCACCAGGAGTACTTTCAGTGAGCTATTATTCTACTTTAACTGCCATGGTTGCATCCAGTGGAATCCTGGGCTTTGCAGTTCAATGAGGCATGGGAGCACTCTGGTTGAGAGTTCTAAATTCCCCACCCTTAACTGTCAACCCTAGGATTTCATAGGATGAAAGTACTGCAATCAAAGTGGTATAATAGTGCTAAAATTGTGTGGTGTGAATGGTCCTCTGGAATTAAATACTATGAATATAAAGGAAAGAAAATGAAATCGGCATTAGTTTTTCATATCCAAAATGCAGAACCCACAGAATAGATGGAAAATGAAAGTTTTTTAAACAGTGTTAGAAGAATGTCTTTAAAAATAAGTGTTAATTCCTCCCCCAAATTATAAACACAACCTTAGCTACAATGTATTCTACAACTACTTTCCGGAGTACTATTCCATTTCTCACATGGGATTAGACTTTCCATCTCCCACAAACCCACCCCTAAAGGCCTTATAATGCTTCACAAGGGTATTTGATGCAACAGGTAGAGCTGCGGTTATAGAAATTGAAGGTCCTTCTTGAATCAACAGAAGTGTCTTTCTGTTCATGTAGATCACTGCTGGGATCCAAGCAGTTAGAGCCCATGCAATTCACTAATAGCACAGAAATTAACAGACACTGACATTTACACACTAGAGCTAGAACAGTAAACACCTGAGGGAATGTCTACAAAATGTCAAACTGCAGCTTGTTGGCAGACCAGAGAATTTTTTTAATATTTTTATTTATTTGAATTATTCATTATACATACAAATTACATACAAAATTTATATCTCATCCCTTCCCCCTCCCCCAACCCTGGAACAGTATATCATAATTAATTTCTTTCTCCCTTTATGTGGCATATCATTTTAACTCTATCATCCACATCCCCATAGCTCTCTCCTTTACAAACTCAGTCAGTTTCTTCCACCTCCTGGACCAGTTCTCTTCTCTCAGCTGACCTAGATATAACCAGAGCAGAACAATTGGTGCTCTTTCAGCAGTTTGCTCTTCCAGGAAGTAGTAGTTTGTGGTTACAATGGCTTACAGTGTATATCTAGAATTAAAGTGATTGAATCATTTGCTTCTGTTGTCTAGAGACTGTAAAATAATCTGAGAAACAGACTATTATGAAATCACCTGAATGCCAATTACCATACATTATGTAAACAATACTTTTCTCAGACCAATTTAGACTAACAGGTATGTTGCAGAAGAAGAAAGTCAGAAATAAGTCACCGTAACCTATTATTATAATTTATTTGCCACATGCAAATAAAGGAAGGAAGGAAGGAAGGAAGGTGGGTCCTGCCCCTTTTCCCATTTTTTCCTAATTAAAATAAGCAAACTGCCACAGGTACTATAAACAGTTGAATTATTTGTTCTGAAAAGTGGTTGGGGGATTTATGCTTGACCTCACTCTATTAATACTTTATGGTGTTGCAAGGTTTGCTTATCCTCCATGTTATCTGTATGTAATTCAGCATTAGGTTAGGATTAAGTGATGATGATACAGTTCAGTCTCCCTTTTTGTTAGATCTGGGTGAGGTAGTGGGAATGCTTGATCCATGTATAACTATGGTAATGGACTGGAGGAAGATGAATAAACTGAAGCTCAATCCTGATAGGATGGAGTGACAACTTTATCTGCTTATCTGGCATAATGGTGTTTAAACTGTTTTGGAAGGAGCTGCATGCCCCCTAAAGAATCAAGTTCATATTTGAAGGGAGTCACCTCTCTCTTCTGTGGCATGAAGTATCATTTACATTCTTTGACTGGTATGCCAGGTACCAGTGTGCCTGGCCTCTGTAGATGAAGTTATTGCAATATGATGTGTGGGGACTACTTTTGAAGATGGTCTGGAAACTGCAGTTCATAAATACTGTGACAGCAAGAATACTGATTGAACATTACAGTCTATTACATCAGTTTTATCTTCCATTGGTCCTGGTTCATTTCTGACCCCACTCAAGATCTTCATTGTACTTTATAAAGCTCTTCACAGCTTGGGGTTACTGTCCATTTCTTCCCAAATATGGGGACATACGTACTGTGTCCTGAGGTTATGAACGTTCCATTAGTGTGACACAGTTCTCCCAGATCAGCCTCCCAACCAGTCAGTGGCTGTTTGAGTTGAGGTACTAAAGCTGCTCCCAGGCACCATCCAATTGCCACTGGACAGTGTGGGGGGTACTAGCTACCTGTACCTTATTTTTGTGCCGCTTTTGCTGTTGATGTCATATATATGAGTTGTTTATTTATGGACTATGGACTGTCTATGTTTATGCAAGTCATCCTGGAACAATTTCTTATTGGGTGACTAATGCATTCAGTTATTCATTGAATAGATTATACAATGCACTTCTAGTTATTTATGTTATTAATGGCTATTAGTGTGGTATAGTGGTTTGAGTATTGGATACTCTCTCAACCTCATAGGAATGCAATGGCAAACCTCCTCTGATTTTTTTTAAAACCCTCCTGCCAAGAAAAATGCTATGATAGCATCACCCTAAGTTGGAGCTGAGCTGAAGCCACATAACAACAAAATTGTGTTACTTCTATTATGAAGGACAGAAAATATCTGAATAACAGTTGTTGAGAAGCATAAGCAGGACAGTGGTACTGAATTCATGCTCTGCTTGTGGGCTTCCCATTGGCATCTGGTTGAATCCCACTTGATCAGAATACTCGACCAGCTAGACCGTTGGTCTTATCCAGCATGGCTCTTTTTATGCTCATGTTCTTTGTTCAATAGCTGATAGAATATAGATATTTTCCTGTTCCTCACATTCCACCCACCTTCCCTCCCTTTATTTATATCCTACCTTTCTCCCAGACTGGGACTCTGTGATGATAATTCCATCACTTAAGAAGTTCTTAATAGTCTATACTAGAGTGAAATTATGTATTAATACCATGCTTTGGTACTGCAGACATATTCTGGCACATTATGTAAAACTGTAATTCTAGGATTGAAAGTACTCTGTAAGTAAGCAATCAGGTTTGATTTCTTCTTGAAAGTCAAGGATTTGTGAAAGATAACTTCAAATGTTTATCTCATTTACTCAAGGAGCAAGAACTTAATGAGTGAAAATTATAAAATATCAGAAACACCATTTAACTTTCATGGGCAAAGAAACTTGTGCTGCACTAGCCTTGTAAAAATATTTGCACAACTTCAGTGGAGATGTTTGGAGTGATGTCCTGGTCAGTTTTGTTTGATGATTTTCAGTTGTTGAAGACTGAGAATATGAAAAGGGTATTTGTACTTATCTCAAGGAACTCTTGTATGTTTGACCCTTGCCTTTCCTGCCTTATCAAATCTAGCAGGGAGGGACTGACCCTTTGAGTTGAAGATGTTAGACTCTTTGAGAGACAGAGTTATCCCACCTTCTATAAAAGAAGCAGTAATTTGAAGGCTTACGAAGAAACATAACAAGTGACTCAGAAGAGGTCAATAATTATGTTTATATGGCTAATATCCTCTTCCAGAGCAAAGCATTTTAGAGTTGGTCCACTCTGTTTACTCCTGAATAAATTGGAATTTCTTGATTCATTTCAATCAACTTGAGGCCCAGTTTTGGGATGGAAACTGCATTCGTTATCCTGTGCTGGGGTGGGGATGCTGGAGGGAGGGGTAGGTATGATCCCTTTAACTTAGACCTTTCAGTAGTTTTTTATATGACTGACCATGGTATCCTTCTGAACAGGCTGAGGTCAGTATGGGAGACACACGCTGATGGTCTTTTTGCTCCTATCTGGATGGCTGGTTCCTGAAGGTGATGCTTAGAGACAACTTCTTGACCCCATAACACTGGCTGGCATTCTGTTAATTGACATACCAAGGCGTAAGTCTAACTTATTTCTATATATGCCATTTTTGTCAGAGGGAGAATCCCATAGTTGGAAGTTGGGATTCTCTACCTTGCTCAAACAACAACCTAAATCTACTGGAAACTATTTGTTTTTCTTGCTGTCTGCCCCCAACACAGCCATGTAGTGGTCAGTGGAGAACTGAGGATGGCTATGAAGCTTCTGGCTATCTGCCTAAAGTCAGAGGCACAACTTCAGATGGCTTCATCACAATGAAAAAAGATGGGTTTTCAGGGAGAATAGACATGAGGATATGTAGTTCCACTTGGCATTTTTCCAGTGTAGGATCTTGGGCTTTGCTTAGGGCTTTAACATGTTTCAATTTCTTTTCCTATGTTGTTCAACATTTGCCTGACTTAACTGGATGAGGTTATCTGGAGATTTGTTTGGGGCATCACAGATACACAAATGGGATTACCTTCAGAGACTGTCTTCTAGGGATGTGACTACTAGGGAATAGGTTTTCCGACTACTCAGTGATGGTGGTCTTGTTGAATATTCTTTTCAGAGAGGCTCACTTTTTACCTTTTTTCATTTCAGGGCCAGTTCCTGAAGCCATTACTAGACCCACAAAGGCAGCTGTGTTAGTGTGTTGCAGAAAAAACACAAAATTTTCATTCAATTTTAAAAACTAAAATGCTTATTTGACATAAGTTTTGAGGAACTGCAGCCCAGTTCTTCAGACACAATAGAAGTTTGCATCTATAAAAATGGGCTTGAATAAGCAAAAGCTTATGACAAAACTTGTAAGCCTTTAAGGTGCAATAAAACTTTGGCCATTTCTGCACTAGACTGTTATAGCACTATTATTCCACTTGCAGCTTCCTATTGAATCCTGGGGTTTGCAGGATTCCATAGGATGTTGCAAGTGGAATAATAGTGCTATCACAGCCTAGTGCAGAAATAGCCTTTCTCTTATTTCAGGATTAGAAAAATGTTTATCTGCCCACCACAACCTTCGAAAAATTGGAGTTTTCAGAGGTTTGAATCACTGTATACTCTATTTACCATGTCATTCTCTCTGCTAGAAATTTTCATACTCCAAATTATTATTCTATGATAACTGTTTTTCCATTTGTATTTTATCTTTTTGTGTGCTTTACAGTCTACTTGGTGTGTAGTACTAGCAATTATTATTTTCTAGTGTGCCAAGGACCAGCACTAAATATGCACCCTTTGGGAACAATTGTTTATTTCTTTCCTGGAAATTTGCCAGGCACCAGCAGCCAGTGGCTCAGGGACTAGTGCCAGTCTAAGGACCAACACTTCGAGTAGCACTGCTTTAAACAAATTAATAAGTATGATAACTAAGCACTGGATTCTGTTGTTAGTTTTAACTAGAGTAGACCTAATTAATCAATGGGATTTACCTATTTGTTGACTTAACATTCAACAGATGATTTAGCAGGTCTACTGTAATTGGACCTAATCAACTGGATTCAAGTTTAAATAAATAAATAATTAAAAACTGCTCTCTGAGAACAGGAAATTGTTAAGATACTATTCCACACAAACAGCAGAAGAAACTTCTGTCCTGCTCTGTCTTCCTACTTGTTTAGGTTAAAGCTATCATAAACACTTAAGTATAGCTGTAGTCTGCTCTGTTATTATTGGCCTTCAGCTGATAAAAACTGTTTTGTTCTGCAGATTGTTTAGAGGCTACTGAATTTTTTAGTTTTAGAAGGTTTTACTGTAGTGTGTATATTTTATCAGTTGACTTTTGCTAGGAATTGATGTAGCATTCTGCTCCTACACAGAGCTTGTCCTGTAGCAGCTTCAGCCAGCAAGTAGTATCAGTTTCTTTTGTGATTTGGGTCAACAAATGTTTCAGGCTGTGTTTCCAATTCTGGGCTGAGATGCTGTACTGTCATAACTATGCCATAAAATATAGTTAGACAACCTATATTTGCAACCTGGGAGTGCCCTGACCAAAGCTTTACTGAGGTACTGGAAAATGGAATAGTGGGAAATTATATTTGCAACATGTTCCTGGTTGCAGAGTGCCTTGAGAACAGATGGTTGGAGAGACCCCTTGGGATCCTGTCACAATTTCTTGTCCCAAGATACTCTGTGACTGAGAGTATGCTGTGGATGTCGTTTCCCAGCACTTTCATCTCCAGCACTTCAGAAACACTTTGGTTGGAGTGCTGACTATAAATATGACCATAAATGTGAATCCTCACCACATAAGTTACTGTAAATTCAGCTTACAATATAAAAGTTACTGAATAGCAGTCAGCCATACTAGGTAAAGAGAGTTCCCATCTCACTTCTTTTTCTGTTAACAAAGGTGAGTGTAGAATTTTAATACCTAGAACAAGGGTTTGAATCATATGGCCCTTCAAGTTGTTAGAACTGCTGGGACTTGGGAGTCCAATAACAGCTGCAGCTTTAGATCAGTTACTTAGTTATGCAGCTACTTTAGTTACAGAGCTAATTAGCATTTCTCAGCCCACTCACCCCAAATTCAGACTTAAGAAGCATCAGCTGCTATAAGTGACAGGCTTCTGTTCTCCTGTTGATTGGGACAGACACAGATGACTGATGTTGCCACCTCTCTCCAGTGAGCAATCTCTGGTGTGAGGAGGAATTATGACAGAGATCCTGTTTCTAATGGTCACACAGGGATCACCCATGGGAAAGTGTGCAAACATCAGTCTACTGCATCTCAATTGACAGGAGAACATACTCCCACTGCTTGCAGTAGCTGCTGCTCAGTAAGTCTGGATTGGGGGATTTTGATGCTTCCTACATGTTCCCTACTGTATTGAACGAAATAGAAAAGTAGTTAAGAAGACAGATAGAAAGAAAAAGAAATTGGTGAAAATAAAATTTGAAAAAAAAAGGAGAGATATAGAAGGAAGTAAGGAGAGAAAATACAGAAGGAAGTAAGGAGAGAATAGAGAAGGTTGTGCAGGAGAAAGAAGGGAGAAGGGGAAAATAGAGAGGAAGGAAAGGCTAAGAAATGACAAGTGAGGACCGATTGAAGAGAAACTGAAAAAGGTTAAGAGAACAAAGATGGCAACGGGACAGAGAAAGACAACACAAGCGACTTTACAAACACAGATACAGACAAGAAGACCATCAATAGAAGGAAAAATAACAGACCCGAATATAAAGCTATTTGTGGAAGAAATTCAAAAATTGAGAATGGAAATAAAGGAAGATCTGAAAGAAAATCGTACAGAGTTAAAGCAAGATTTTAAAAAGGAAATAGATAAGGTAAATCAAAATTTGAAAAAATTAACGCAGGATATGACAATTATAGATAAAAAAGTAGAAACACTACAGGAGAAGACACACAAACTAGAAGCAGAAAATGAGAGTTTAAAAAGAGAACAAGAAAAAGAAGCTGAAGCAAGAATGAAACTAGAATTAAAATATAGAAGTAAATGCCTGAAAATAAGAGGATTACCAGAACAAAACGAGGAAAACTTGTATGAAAGAGTAACGGAAATGCTGGCTACATTTGTAGGACAAAGAGTAGGAAAATTTGAATTAGAAATAGATAAAGTGTTCAGGGTGGATTCACCGATAGCAAAAAAGAAACAATTGCCACGAGACATTGTGGTTTATTTTACAAGAGAAAAAATTAAGGATCTTATTCTGGAACAGAGTTATAGAGAAAAATTGATGATAGAAGATCAGGAAATAAAATTATTCAAAGATATACCAGCAGCACTACTAAGACAGAGGAGAGAATATTCTTTCTTGACAAGACAACTGCAAAGATTGAACATAAGATACAGGTGGGAGATACCCGAGGGGATCTTTTTTTATTATAAAGACAAGCCACAAAAATTAATAACAATTGAACAAGCAAAAGAATTCCAGAGGAAATATATGCAAGAAGAGAACGGGAACGGAAGTAAGGAAAAAAGGAAAGGAAGAACGACAAGGAATACAAGGCAAAAAAAAGAGCCAGAAATTCAACAAGAAAAAGAACAAGTGAGAAGGAAGGAGGTTATTGACTTGTCAGACCAGGAGGAGGAATCTACGAGAGAAGAAGAAGAGTTAGTAGAAGAGATAGTAGAGTAGAAGTAAAAGAGAGAAGGAAGGAAGAAGGTCAAAAAATAAGAAGAAGAACAAATATTTATAAGTAAAATAAAACCAAAAATCAAGATGAAAATAATAACATGGAACGTTCATGGTATCAATTCACAACATAAAAGAAGGCAAATATTTCATCAACTAGAGAAACTTAAAGGAGAAATCATATGTTTACAGGAAACCCATATAGATAAGAAAAGTGAGAAATATTTGAAGAATAAAAAATTAGGAGAATGTTATACGACACTGTATGAAAAGAAAAAAAGAGGAGTGGCCGTATATGTTCATAAAAAGATCCCGGCTAAATTAATATTTAAAGATGAAGAAGGGAGGATCATAGGATTAGAAATTTGGAATAACAACAAGAAGATCTTGTTTGTGGGCATATACGCACCAAATGAAAAGAAGGAAGAATTTTATAGAAATTTAAGCGAGCAGATTCAGAAATATGATTATGAAAATTTGATATTGGCAGGAGATTGGAACGGAGTATGGGATACAGAGAAAGATAAACAAACAAGCAAGAAGAATAAAAAGAAAGATCAAGGAAGATTACCAAAAACCTTTTTTGAAATGACACAAAATTTAACAATAGTAGATTCTTGGAGACTTCTTCATCCAATGGAAAAAGATTATACCTTTTTTTCAGAAGCACATCAATCATTGTCAAGGATTGATATGATTTTAGTCTCTAAGAATCTACTAAAAGAAATTAAAAAAACAGAGATCCTCCCCAAAATAGCATCTGATCACAACCCGGTAAATGTGATTTTTAAGGAAACGAAAAAACAGTTTAATTGGAGATTGAATGATAATCTTCTAAAAGATGAAGATGTGATAAAGAAAGCTAAGGAAAATTTGAAGTACTTCTTCCAAGAAAATATTGGAAATAAAGAAGGGATTAAAATGTCTACGATCTGGGATACAAGTAAAGCTGTAATGAGAGGCTTTTTTCTACAGCAACAACACCAATACAAAAAGAAAAAAGAGGAAAAGTTTAGATATCTGTCTGTGCAATTACAAGAAAAACAGGAAAAATTGAAAAAAAGTATGGACAAGAAAAAGGTGGATTACGAAATAAGGATAATTCAAAAAGAGATATCCCAACTGACAACGGAGGAGATAGAAAGAAAATTGACATATTTGAAGTATCATCATTTTGAATACGCGAATAAAATTGGGAAGTGGCTTTCGTATAGACTGAAAAAAAAGAGAGAAAAGAATATAATCACAGAAATAAAAGAGGGGAATAAGGTAATTATAGATCAAGAGAAAATTATGCAGGCTTTTTTAAAGTATTATGAAAAGCTATTTACAGGAAATGAAATAACTCCCCAACAAAAAAAAATGCAATAGAGAGCTATTTAAAGAGGCAAAAAATAAAGAAGATATCGGAAGATCACCAAAAACATATGAATTCCCCAATTACTATGAGTGAAGTAATAGAAGCATTTAGTGAATTAAAGGAAGGAAAATCACCGGGTCCAGACGGATTTACAGCAACCTATTACAAAAAATTACGAGACGAATTGACATCACCATACTTCCAGATGATAAAGGTATTATCTACTGAAGGAAGACCAGATACATGGGGAGACTCAAATATTATAGTGATTCCCAAAGAAGGAAAAGATTTAAAAGATGTGAGAAATTATAGACCGATCTCTCTTTTAAACATTGATTATAAAATATTTACGGCAATAATAAGTAGAAGATTGAAAAGGATCCTCAAAGATTATATACACGAAGACCAAACAGGATTTCTACCAGGGAGAAACCTTAAACAAAACATAAGAACAGTATTAAATGGTATAGAATACTACGAAAAAAACCCGGGGAAGAAATTCGCAATGGCTTTCTTAGATGCGGAGAAAGCCTTTGATAACATTTCTTGGGATTTCATGAAGAAAATTATTGAGGAGTATGGATGTGATGGAAAATTTAGAGAGTGGATAGAGGTGATTTATAAAGAACAAAAAGCAAATTTGGTGATTAACGGAGAAAGATCAAGAGTGTTCAAGATCTCAAAGGGAGTGAGACAAGGATGTCCACTTTCACCACTCTTATTTATCATGACGTTGGAGATTTTGTGTAATAAAATTAGAGAATCAAACCAGATACGAGGAATAAAGATAAAGAAGAATGAGTATAAAGTAAGAGCTTTCGCAGACGATATGGTAATATTCTTAGAAGATCCAATAGAAACACTACCTAATTTGCTAGAGGAATTGAAGGACTATGGACAAGTAGCAGGATTCAAGATAAACAAAAATAAATCATCATTATTAATAATGAATATGATTAAAAAAGAACAGGAAGAGTTGAAGGAAATTTCCGGATTTAATATCGAGAAAAAAGTAAGATATTTGGGGATCTACATTACAAAGAAAAATTCGGAATTATTTGAAAACAATTATCAAAAAATTTGGAATCAAATTAAAAAGGACTTACAAAAATGGACCAAATTTGATCTTTCATTATTAGGACGGATTAACACCATTAAGATGACGATTCTCCCAAAGATTATGTTCCTGTTCCAGAACCTTCCAATAATACACAATAAAAAACCATTTGTAAGTTGGAATAAAGAGCTTTCGAAATTTATTTGGGCTGGGAAGAAATCAAGGATAAAGATGAAAGTACTACAGGAAAGCAAAGAAAGAGGAGGATTCGGATTACCACATTTAGAATTATACTATCAAACATGCTGTCTAGAATGGATAAAAGAATGGATACAATTGAAGAATCAGAAAGTATTGGAGTTAGAAGGGTTCAACATAATATTTGGATGGCATGGATATCTCTGTTATAATAAGGCAGAGATAGATAGAGAATTCAGGGATCATTACATCAGGAGGGCCTTGATGAGGACGTGGCAATTGATTAATAAGAAATTTTATTGTAAACTGCCCCTGTGGACTTCACCGCAAGAAGCCTTTAATATTTCAGAACCAAAACAAGGAGGAATAATAAGATATATGGATTTATTAAAATGGGAAGGAAGATTACCGGAGATGAAGACTAGAGAGGAACTAAAAGATCAGAAAAGAGAACTGGATTGGTTTCCTTATCGACAACTAAAAGAAAGATATAAAATGGATTTAAAAACTACAGGATGGGAACATGAACTGAACAAATTAGACGAAATCTTAATTAAAAATGAGAAAAAAACAATTTCAAAAATTTATAAAATTCTATTAGAAAGAGAGATGGAACAGGAACAAATTAAGGATTATATGATAAAATGGTCACAGAATGTTGGTCATAATATAGAGGTGGAAAAGTGGGAAAAACTATGGAAGGAGGATATAAAATTCACACGAAGTCTGGCATTAAGAGAAAACCTATATAAAGTGATGCACCGCTGGTATATGACTCCTCAGAAATTAATGAAAATAACAAGAAAAGGAAACGGGCAATGCTGGAAATGCGGAAAAACAATAGGATCATTTTTTCATACATGGTGGACATGCCCTACAGGTAAAAGATATTGGAAAAAGATACATGATAGTATAAGTAAGCTTTTAAAGGTGAAATTTGAAATGACCCCGGAGATATATTTACTAAATATGATTGAAGAGAATAGTCCACTGAAGAGCAAAAAGAAAATACTACTTAATTTAATTACTGCGGCAAGATTGAATTACGCAAAAGGTTGGAAAGGAGAAAAAGAACCAACGCAAGAAGAATGGAAAATAAAAGTGATGGACATTATGGAAATGGAAAAATTATCCAACAACTTGAGGGGCAATTCAATTCAACATTTCGAAAAACAGTGGGAAGATATAATTATATGGGTGAAAATGAGTTGAATAGATAAGATTAGAAAAAAGAAATATCAAAGGTAACATCTACACTAAGGAGGGCATATAATGAGATGAAGGAGGAAAATAGATAAATAACTAAATAACAATAATTAAAAAGATAATTACTGTTAAATAAGATAGAAAACAACAACAAAAAGAGATTTCGGAGGAAGGAGGTTTAGAAGAAGAAAAGGAATACAAAGTTTGGAGTGGAGAAAACGCGGAATATGGAAGGAAAAAGGGGGCGGGGGGAGGAGGATGGAGAGGGGGAAGGGAAAGGTTTTAATGTAAGAAAGGGAAGGGGTGGGGTGGGAGGAGGGAACTTAAGGGAAGGGGAGGGGAGATGAGGGGAAGAAAAGAAGGTCGGAAAATATAATATAAATAAGAAATGTAAGAAATGTAGAATATGTTTGGGTAATACAATTAGAAGATGATTTGTATAGAATGGTTTTGATTTTTAAAAACATTAGAATTTTTTACAAATCTAGTAGACTATCATAAATCAGTCAATTGGTAGGATCCATGATTTGTTGATATAATTCCAATGTGAAAAGCACTAATAAGGAAGATAGAAATTGGATATTACTGTTTTGTTTTTATTGTTGTAGTTTAATAAAAATATGGAAAAAAAAATACATAACTCTATATAACACATTCATAACTGTGATCATGAATTCTAGCCAACATCTGAAGGGCCTTTTGATTCCATCCCAATCAAGAAATTATTATATCACTTATCACTTATTGCTAACTTCATGTTGCCCCAGTTCTCCACACATACAATAAACAGTCAAATATTTTATTGCATCCTCATCTTTAGCACTATTTGGCATAGCACCAATGATGTACCAGGTTATTGTAATTCTCACAAAAAGATCCAAAGGGGTGAGAAACATCCTGTATTTGGCCTTCTTTTGGATACTAAGAATTATGAGCTACTCTCAAAAAAGTGAACACTCAATAAAGTTCATCTGGTAACCAGAGCTACCAAAATACAGTAACGGGTGTAGGAAGAGAAGCCAGATACCTCTTTCCATCTCATTGTCAGGTTTATTCATCTTTGAGAGTGGTTCTTTTTTCCCCCTTTAGCATATTGAGCAGGTGGTTACAAAAAAAGAAGTGTCAGCTATGCACAAATGGCTAAATATTCACCTTCCCCTTTTGATTTGGAGGTTAAGAATAGTGGAAAGTATTTCCTACAAAGTAACTGCTATATTTATGGCCTTGATTTTTCAAAAGCATATAGATATTTGAAGGGAAAATTGCCTATCAAGTCTGCTAGTGCAGCACAGTACAGGAAAGGGGATTGGGCTTCTCGAAGGTCAGAATAAATCAATATGAATAAACATTGTTAGCAGCAGATGATCTGACAGATAAGGGGAAAAAACAGATAAATGTATGATGATTTATGGAGTTCAGAGGTAAGTGTACAAAACCTCATTGAGGTAAGCACGTAACAGTGAGCTCAGAGGCTGTTAAGAGCCAGAGATGCACCATTAGTGAGTATTTTGAAAGAGGCACTGTGCTTACCCATTAATCATTTCATTGGGTCAATATATAATGCTACTTTTAAAAAAATGTGGCTAGAAAAGTCAGATTTCATTCCTGGCTGCTAATTTCCTCTCCCTGCCCCCAGCACACAGACATACACAGAGACAGATATTATTCCTTCTCCAAGCAAAAGTGCAGTAATCCAGAAATGAAGGAAAGGAACAAAGAGAGGGAGGGAGGGAGGGAAGGAAAAAAGCACAATGACTCCTACATGCCCAAGAGGGCCTTGGGCTTGAGTTTCTTAAGCAACAGCATATACTGGCAGATCTATAAATGAATTACAATAGACCAGTAACTTTGATTTCCCAGTTGTTTAGCTATGTAGGTTGTTGTTGTTCATATTCATATTCATAAGTTCATATTCACAACACGGAAACACTAAGGTGAATCTATCATGGGGTTTTCTGCGGGCTCAAAATATGCATCACACCCAAGGTCATCCAGTGGGTTTCCAAGGCTGAGCAGGGAATCGAACCCTTGTCTCTACGGTCGTAGTTCAATGCTCCATCCACTACACCATGCAGGCTCTCTTGCTTATCTTAGCTGTCACTGAAAAAATAAAATCTCCCACCTCCATCAGATTATATCACAGAAACTGAGAAAATGGGGGGTAATTAGAAGCAGATTTTTTATGTACAAGAATGTTCAGTTGAAGGCACCAGATCCTGTCTGGCCTTGGAACCTAACAGTGATGTAGACTCAAGTTGATAGACCGGACTCAAGTCAGACTTAAGTCACTGCAGTGACTCAACTCGGACTTGACTTGGCAAAAATTACACAGACTCGACTCGAGACTTGCATATTTTTAGCGAGTGACTTGTTGCATTTGGTTCAGTAACATAATACATTCATCCAGAAACCTTACAACTTACTGGTCACATGAAAATCTGTCTCAAGCCCAAAGTGTGGACACATTTCTCAAAGGGAACAGCAAATGAGTTAGGCAATGGGCTTGAGGTCTGCTCAGCAGCCTGTCCCTGCTACATATAGGAGGAGCTTTCTAAAACTTTTTCTAAAAGCAGAAGGCAAGATTCATGCCTGGAGTGCAGGGCATGTATCTCAGAGGGGAACAGAAAATGTGTCAGGCAGTGGTCTTGAGGAGGAAGGATCCTTCCTTCTAAAGCTCTTGAAGCTTAAATAATGGGGAATAAGAAGGATCCTATTCCCCACTTCCAAAGCTGCAGATGGCAAAATCACAAAAGTAGAGAACCAACTCTGCTTAAATTGTTAAAACTGACTTTTGACTCTGTCCAGAAATTTTGGAATACAAGCTGGGGTATAAAGTTGGCTCCCAGTCTTGATACTTGACTTGAGACTTGACTTTAAAGTATCTTGCAAGGACTTGACATTCGACTTGAGACTTGAAGGTAGAGACTTGAGACTTGACTTGAGACTTGGAGTAAAAGACTTAAATACATCACTGGAAGCTAAGCAGGATCAGCCCTGGTTAGTACTTGGAAGAGAGACCAAGATGCTATAAGTGACACTTCAGTGGAAGGAACTGGCAAATCACTTCTAGTATTTCTTGCCTAAGAAAACACTATGAAATTGATGGAGTTGCTGTAAGTTGACAGGGGACTTGAAGGCACTTACACACACGTTCAGCTATTTGCTATTGACAGCAAATTCTTGACTTCAGAATTCTTTAATTCTAAGTTTCTGTCTTTTGAACCTGGCTCCAGTTGGTGGATTCCAGGGTTCTAGTAAACAACAACATGGATTTCCAAAGCCTGGTCTCTCCATGTCTGCCATAGCAAACTATTTTCAAAACTGTGAGGATTTCAAAAGCTTCTTACAACATGGATTTGGACCCTGCTATTCAATAACAAATAAGAGCCGGCATGGTGTACTAGTATGAATGTTGGACTAGGATACTTTCTCAGCCTCAGACAAAGGCAATGGGAAGCCCCCTCTGAACCAATTCTGACAAAATCTTCTCCATGATATCTCCTCCCTAAGTCAGAAGTGACCTGAAGGCAGACAACAAAATCCAATCCTGTGCAACACAGCCAAAATCAGATTCTGTCTCTGTGTCAACCAGGGAGAATAATAATGTGACATTCCTCAACAATGTAGGCATTCCAACCTTCTCATTTAAGTTTACTAATCTAACACGAGTCATGTGTTTTATATTCCACTCACAAATGCTTGTTTTGCCTTTCCTTCTGCTCATTCTAATCCCTCCCAAGTAGATAGTAAAACTCTCTCTCTCCCAAAGGAATGAAAAATTCAGGAACCCTCCAGAGGACAGCAGAATATGGAACTACAGTGTCTACCAGTACTGAGCCTGCTTTGTCTTCCCTATTTATAGAAGGTGGCATACAGTGACTGAAGATGGTACTGCAGACTACAGATATATTTAATTAATGAAAATTACTTAATTCAGTTTTAAAATAAAATAGCCCTAAGATGCACACCCTTGGGATCCTCCTAGTATCCATGCCAACTTTCAGGTGTTTAGGTTTCAGAGTTCTGGAGCTATGACAGAAAAAGAAAAAATCCAGGGATGACTATATTATACTGTATTATAGCTTCATTCCCAAGTTAAAACAATTTGTACTATATTTATCAGTGATTGGTCTTGTAATATATATAATAAAATGCATAATTAAAAAATTACCTATTCTTTAACAAAAAAACAAAATTCCACACCTTAGGATTTTGAACTACCAAGCAATGCAAAGGCACTGTTCTGTTTCCTTAAGTGGGATTGAAGACAATGTAGCTCATATTTCAAGCACCAGGAAGCAAGGGGAGAGAGAAAGAGAGAGAGAGTGAATTTATTTGGTTCCTTTGTCAGAATGACAGTAGAGGGTGGGAGTCCGTCAACAGTCAAAGTCATTCCTAGGAGAATGTGGCAGTAAGTGTTTTGACATCAGGTTTCAGTCTGAGGTAAGGTTCACCAGCTCTCATATCAGGTTTCAGTGCCAATGACAAACCTGGAAGGGACCTTGAAGTCTAACACACTACATAATGCGGATAGTTATTCTTCTTACTCCTCCTTTATGTTGTCCACCCAGTTTTGGATGTAACCTGAAACAAAAATCTTGCACAAAGCAAACATGCTTTAAAAGGGGCATGTGGCAAGACATACTGGTCCATGATAAATAGATGGTGGGAGTGTGAAGAGAAACTGAGCATCACAAAGCTCAGAGCTGTGCTGGATGTTCCCACCATTCCTATCTCTGTTGGTGAACTATGTGCTGATGGTTCATATGAGAAGAAAGCAGAGAAGGATGTTGGTGCATGCTCCAGCTACAGCAAAACTTTGGGTACAAATGCTTTGAGCTCAATTGAATGACAATTAATATTGAGGTGAACACATCTGAAAAAGAGATGGTTAGCAAGTTCCATGAAAACTGAAGCTACATGAACTTTTGTGAAATGATCTACAGAAATCATGTATTAAACAAGTATTTCTTGGCTAAAAGCATTGGCTAAGATCATACATCACAGATGTAGTTTAAAATACTTAATTATCAATTCCTGACCCAGCTCTCCAAACTTACCTAAACAAGCAGCAGCCACTTCGAGTAATGGAGGTCTGCTTCACATCGGAGGTAGTCAGTGTACAGCAGGATGTTTCCAGACCCTTCCTGCCAGTGCTCTGTGATGTGACAATGTGAAGCAGGACCTTGGTCGCAATGTTTCATCACACCACAGATCACTGGTGGGAGAAGGCTGGAAATGTCATCCTGCAGTGTCCTGATTACCAGCAGAACAGACTTCTTTTCCTTGGTGCAGCTGCTGGCTGTTGAGATATGCTTAGGGCAGCATTTGCAACACTGGCAATAGTGCCTCAACCATAAGCAAGAATAGCAAATAGTAAAGAATGTGCAAGTTCACCCTACACATTTGTAACTGCTCAACAGGATGCCAGCCATCATAGTTAAAGGGCTGGTACTGAATTTCACCTAAAACAGGCATGGGCGAAGTGTGGCTCTCCAGACTTTGCTGAAGTACAGTTCCCGAGAGTGCTAGCCGGTGCAGCCGATGGTGTGGAATGCTGGGAACAGCAGTCTATCAACATTCAAAGGATCACATTTTGCCTTCCCTAACCTAAAGTGACATATTTACATAGGTTTTTGCTTAAACGAAGAATAAATTGAAGGATGTAAGATTTGATAAAACAAGCAACACTTTTAAGTTAAGGAAAGACAAAAGCATTTCCCCACATCTGAACAAAGCCCTTTGCTAACCAAGTGGCTGTGTGTTTCAGCTAGGCCAACTTCTCTCCCACAACATCTTCATTCATGCTATGCAGGCTTACTTGGTAGTTAAATTTAATGGGGCATTATTAATACATTATCTGTATTATGATTAATCCTTGACTATGGATTACAGACTTTAAGAAAATCGTTGCATCATATAGAAGCATAGCTGATCTAGAGTTCCAAGTAAGATTATTACATTAAGATTGTCCTTCAGAACTGTAGACGTTTGCATGGCTATAAATATTCGTATCAACTGCATTTATAGCATTGCATCTATAAAGTTTAAGACTGTCTTAATGGTTCAAATGACATTAAGTTAGTGACTTTTACCTTCGTTACTGTTAGTTTTAACAAGAAATAGAGTGATGTATACTGGGATATCCATTTCTATGTGAACTGAAAGGACATTTCTATGGCTTCTTTCCGAATCATAACGAGCAAAATGTCAATGATGATGTTTATGAGATTGGGGGAAAATGGTTTTGAAATGATAAAGTCAGCAATAGAAGACGTTAGGAAATTCTGGCCCAGTGAAAAGCAATTTCAAAACATAAAAGTTCACTAGAGTTCTCTAAAAATAGCATTCCAGATAAAAATCTCATTGCTTTTATGTACCATTTTGAAAATGCACCTGTCTATAAAATAAACTGAAACCAACCAACCAACCAACCAACCAACAGCATGTTTCTCTCAACTGAAGATGCAATCATGGATCAAGAGGGCAGATCCTATAGAAAATGTGATTGTCATGACTTCTCTGAATCACCTGCTTGGCCTCCTTGTGGTAATAACTCTATGTTTGGTCTTTAATCTGTATTAAAGGCTAAATGATGGATTCATCATGCTCCACAATGAACCATAGTTATGGTTATTTTGCCCAAATGACGGAAAAAGGAAATTATAATGAATACAGGCATGCAAGCTCTATCATATGGCAGCGATGGTTGCAAAATGTGCTTACTTCTTTGACTCCACTGCATCTTCAAGTAGGTGTCCCACTATCCATGCGTATGATGGAGATTACTAGCTTTAATCTGCTTCCTTTTTCATCAGGATCCTCCATGACTAATTGTGAAAAATTGGCTAAATACTTAGAGTACAAAGCTGCTCCATTTGAATTGGATGCCTCTAGGGGCACAGTACAAGCCAGGAGTTCAGGGCATCATCTGGCCAGCTGTTTGGGATCAGTTTTGGTTGTAAATGTAAATGAGACACTGAAAATATGTTCTGCACATTCTGGAATAATGCTACTTGTCTTTTCCATTAAATCCATCCTCATATCCCTCCTGTGAAGGATTTAGCTTAAATCCATAGACCAAGTTCATGGAACTGCATTTCCTTATGTGATTATCTCCTTCCTTGTCAATGTAGTGTTTGATGACTTAGCTGACAACCTCATGCCACCTAGATGTTTGGGCTACCAATCTCATCAAACCCAGCCCACTGGCCATGCAGCTGGGGCTCACTAGAGCTGTAGTCCAAGACAGCAAGAAAGCACCTGGTTGTCTATCTGTGATGTAGGCTGAATATTCATCTATAGAAATGTCAGGCCTAAGCGGTGCAGTTTTTAGTATAATGGGTAGTATTTCAAGAGATATCATTATTGATTTCACTCACTTTTGTCAATAATAATGGACATTTAGTTTGTACCACAAAAAGGCCATTATCTTGTACATTAAAATATGAGGAGATATGCATGGAGAAAGCAGCACAAAACAGAACACTTAAGAAGAATGATCAATACAGCAAGTAAAAGCAAGTGAGGATATACTTTTCTTCAAAATTAAGAGAGCAAATCTTACTGCTGTTCATCTCTGAGAAGGTAAAATTATTCATCTGTGTAGATTTAGCCTTTTAATTTTTATATGCTTCAGATCATCTCATCTATGTAAAAACTGAAAAGATAATTAAATCTGCTGAAGATAGAACTCCAAGGAACCCTAGTTTTTGAACAAGATGACCCACAAATGAAGGATGGGGACTTCCAGACCCTGCTAGAGACCAATCTGTTTCCTGATTGTAAAATGGTACAGTGTGCCCTCCATATATGTAAGGCTTCTGTCCCAGGAACCCCCATGAATACTGGAAATAGCGAATCCTTGTATCCCACTATATTCAGTGATGGTGATTTGCACATGGATGCTTTAGCACATCTGCATGCATGTTGCTATCATTTTAAGTATAAGATGCGACGCTGCAAGTGACCTGGAATTTGCACATGTGAAAGTTGTAGGTAAGGAGGACTCACTGTACTGTCCAGATGTATAAGCCATCTTGTGTCTTATACTGAGAGAAAGGTGGGATATAGATAAAAACAAAAACAGAACAAATTAAAATAGCTGCTTCCTGGAAATCTCTGATAAAAAAATGTATATGTTGGAGAAAACATTGTTAGAAAATGGTCTATATTATGGAAAGATTCTTGAAAGTAAGTATATATTGAGAAAATTGCACAGAAAAGTGTATATAAATTTTAAAAAATCATATAAATTTTTGCACAGACATTAGAAAAAAATTGTAAACTGAAGCAGAAATGAAATAATGCAGTATAGAAAGTGAAACATATTTCTATATGCTTAGCATGTTACACTTTCCTATGGTAGGTAACATAGGTAGCAAAGTTCAAACAGACCTGCACAAAATTAGGTTGATATATGTGAAGATCCCATAAAAACAAGGAAAATAAGGATGGATTAGTGCTCTGCCCTTATTTAAAAAAAATAATTGAAGAATGAGGCCTGTTTATAGTTTATAGTGCTAGTCTATAAATGAACTCTTTTGTATTGCTCCTGATCTGCACAAGCATACTTTATTTGGGATATTTTGGGACAGAGAAGTAGATGAAACGAGACAAATACCAACAACAATTTGGACAGTAGACTTTATTAGAAACTTCTTCATTCTTCGGTAAATTCACATTAAAATAGGCTGAAGGCAGCTCAGTCTAAACATTCGACATCCTGCCATTAAAACAACTTCCAGTTAAAAACTAGATTAACTGATCAGGCAGAGAACTTTGAACAGAGCAGGAAATGCAAAAAGAAAGCTGTGTCTTGAAAAATAAGTTGATCTTGATAAATGGATTCCTGCTGTAACCAATATGGGGGGGAGCCATCCTCCCCATAGGGTGAATACTTAGAAACTCTATACAGATTTTGGGTTGCCAGAACATTGTAAGGGCACAAATGAATACAGGTTACTCTTACCAAGTGTTTGAACCACATGCTCCCCTCCTCACTCCTGATGAATTTCCATTAGGCATGCATGAGAATGAGATTTCTGTATGCTCATGGATTCCAAGACAGTTAAAACAGTGAACATGCTGTAGGCTGTAATCCCAAATTTAAAGGAGCAAACAAGGTGTTGAATCATATTCCCAAAATGAAAAACTCAGAGTGAATCAGCTACCTGCTGCCACTGCCACATATACTTATTTATGTTTGGAGGGCTCCATGCATGGAGAGTTACTACACTCATGCAGATAGCCAATCACATTAGAATAACCTTAGTGCTTCTTTGAGTGTAGGAGTTCTGTATATTGGTATGTGCAAACACCTGGTATATTATGAAAGTCTATTGAACGTTCACCAAGGAGAGAGCGGGTGGTGCACAGTCTGGGCAGTAAGTAAGGATAATCTACATGACTGGGACAATCTCTCTTCATTCTCAGTGAGCATCTGGAGGAATTCATGTGTACCCTCCTCATGTCCCATTAAAAAAAAAATCCAATATTTGGTGTTCTTGAAGTACAAACAGAATTTGTTTAGAATTATAAAGTGGCATGGTATTTGAGGGTGAAATTGGAATTGAGAACACTGAATAGGAATAGATAAACAGCCTTATCTGCAACAAGTTAAGCTAGAGAACACAAATTTGAGCAAATCCTGATGAAGTAATAAGGGGAAAAATCAGTTTAAGAAGATACTCCAGCTTAACTGGTTTTCAGATAGAGACAAGTTACTTTGGAAAAGAGAAAGATCAACTTTTAAAATCAAAGACACAGCCATTCTATAACACAATTTAAAATATGGCAGGTAGTGTACCATGAAGATGGATTTTCTGGAAAAAAACAAGAAACGAAAAACAAAAAAACTGAGCACCTAAAAGTAAAGGCCACAATCTAGCAGTTCCAATGCAGCTCCAATGCTCCACAGACACAAGGGTTCCCCATCCCCTTCTATGGTACACATGAAAATCCAGTGTGCACACTGGAGCATTTTCCTTCACAAATGAGAACAAGCAGCCCCTATGTATAAAGCACTTTGGTTCGTAGCTAACATGTACAGGAATTGCAATGACTTGCCCTATGTACCAATTCTGTTTCTTTGTGGAGTTGTGAGTCTGGTTTTTGAGAACCCCCACAAAAGTGGTTATTTCTTCTGCTCACCATACAGGAACCTGTACTTAGAGATGGGGACTTATTTTTCTCCCAGAAGGGCTGCTTTGGGGGTTCTCTTCATCTGCTTGTTACTGAATGTCAGATCTAACATGCACTTGAACTTTGGATCTGACCTGTGAAGACAAGCTTTGGATTCTGCACAACAAGGCTGCTAACAGTGTAGGTAACAATTATTTCACTGAAATAACTAAACCAATTCAAAGGGCTTTCACATTCCTTAGTAGTCTCCATAATATTCTGCCATGGTTGATTTTAAAAATGTTAAAAAAAATAATAATTAAATAACACTCAAAAAAATCCACCACGAAGATTTATATTCCGATGTAAACAATTTCTACCATTTAAAGAACTAGAATCATATTACTGATATTGTAAATAATTTTTCAGAGACTGAGGCAAAGGTAGACTTTCTATGTCATGCAGGCGTTCTCTGCCCAAAGCGAAGCGAATTGATCTTCGGCACAGATCCATTAAAGGCAGGGGTTCCGCTGAAAATGAAGCAGAAAATAGTATCAAGATTTATTTTATTTCTTCATTAATTCTAATTATGTATGATAAGTCTCCCTGAGCGAGAAGAAATACTTAACAAGTGATCATTTCAGTGGAAATGCACTTCAGACATTCACACATGTATGAAAGACTGAATTTACCACAACCTACTAAGTGGTAGGAAGGCCTTAGTCAACACAACAGATCAGAACTGACCATATATTCTCTATTTGCGGGAGTCACCCTACTTAAAATTGCACACATTCTGAACTTAAGGTTTTAAATTAATGGCAAACTGTCAAAACAAATAAACAGCTCTGTTATAACAAGCATTTTAAACCAAGATTCAAGCCTCTTAAAGTTGGTAATATAATATTCTCTACAATTGGGCTGATAGATAGATCCCTGTTCTATTTCTTTCTTTAGGAAAAGAAATTAAAGAGTAATTGAACATCCATTCGAAGTGTTTCAAAATAATATCCCTCCCAAAGTTGTTGAAGTAAACACAACCAGGCAACTTCCATTCCTTCTTTCCTGGTAATAAACAAGTCTTGTTTACTTCACTAGAGAGTTTGCTTTAAACAGTTCCATTAATATCTTGGCAGTCACAACTGTATTAAGGCAAAGACCAAAACACACAAATAACTTTTTGAGGCAGACATTTTTGCTTCAGTGTATGTTTTCATTCCAAAAAATCTCTTGCATTTCTGGGGCTGTAAGATCCAATATTTTAGAAGGGTACGGTATATCTATATAGGCACAAAAGCAACATTAAAGAATGTATTATTCTTTTTACTGCCTCTGAGAGTCCAGGAGATGAAGAAAGATTCTCTTATGTTTACAAGGGAGAAGATGGGGGCAACCTTCAAAAACAGGCCATTATCTCAGAAATATTTATGGTCAAAGTTCTCTCACATCTGGCTACACTGAACTTTCAACACATTGGGGTATATTCACTTACTGAAATGAGAACATGCACTGTACATTTTCCACAGAGGAACACTTTGCTATTTTAAGGGGAAAAAAATGACTTCACACACTGAACACAACCTAAATTTGAAGTGTCTGGAACCTAATGCTCATTATGCGAGTCATGTTTACTTCATTAAATTCTATAGTGGAGTTATGTCTTTACTTGACGATTTAACACATGTCAGTTCCAGCCCCTGAACATTTTTACTTCTGCAAGTGTTATTACATTTTATTGATTGCTAATACACCAACTCATCACAGGCCTCCCACTTTTAATCTGTAGCAAAAGCATCCAGATTAACTCACGTTAAGAACCTATTAGCTCCATCTCAGCCCAGTGCCCTATGTCTCTTCTCTCCCATCTCAGCTTTTTTTACTTTGGTCTTTCCACCCTGGAACTTTTGTAGCTTATACCAAATTTCCCTGGGTTACAGATTTTTTGTTGCTATTACCCCTCTGTTGCTTCTCTTCTCTTTTGCCCCTCTCCCCAATCTTTTGCTTTTCCATCATTCATTCAGCTTCTTCATCACCTAACACTCCACCTCACCAGGCAGTATGAATTTTCTCTCTGTTTTGGTTGCCATACTCTAGTTCTTATACATCCAGATAGTAAAATCCCCATAATATATAATTATATGTTCATTATGCAAATCATGTTGTGGAAAGGTTTGGCAAGCACACACTCAAGCCACTGATCCCAGCCAAAAGCACTCCTTGCAAAAAAAGTTACATAATATCACAACTCAAGATTTAAATAATCATACAATGGGCTAAACATCTTACTATATGGAATGATCTTCTACTAATTCCCACTATTAGCTAATATTAAAAAAAGGAAGGAAGGAAGAAGGGAAGGGGAAAAAGGCCAGGGAAATATCAACAGAGAAAGAGAGAACTCCAAATAGCAGTAGAAATAAATGTTCTTTAAAGCTAAGTCTTGCCCCAGTGACAGTTCCTAAATAGTTTGATCCTCTACAATCCAATGCCATACCACCCATACTTCAAGGCTTCCGGTTCTTGCGCAGACCTCTAATTCTTGACTAGCTCTCTTATTTCCAAGGTACCCTCTTAATCCTGAGTAGTCTGATGTCTACCATCCTTGGTCCAGTGACTCAGTGGGACATAGTGAATTAATGTGATCCTGCAAAAAGATTTTAACTAATTAAAATGAATCACTCTCTTTAAAAAAAAAATGAAATAACCAAGAGGTGCACACCCTCATTGGCCCTTTGGTAGGCACACCAGATTTTTCAAAGGCTTCATTTTCAGGGTTTTGGAGCTGTGGTGGAAAAATACACTCTTATTATAGATATCTAT